>JAZHYW010031083.1:0-20683 GCA_037355805.1 Ixodes ricinus | reverse complement strand
TGCTCCTTTTTCTGTTTTTTTTTTTTTAATTGCAGTGTTTTTTTAAAAGCATCCATATGATTATTCTTAGGTGACAACGAAATAGAAGATAATGTAATTCCCTAATTGTGTAGTTTGTGAACGTTTATATAATTATTCAAATAAAAGAAGATACATAGAAGGTGCATATGATTATTCATCTCAGTCATTTCGAATTGTTCTTGAACTTCAGTGAAATGATTCCCTTAAGGCTACTTGCAACGCCAAATGCAGCGACGCCATCCAGCCGAAAGGAAACTGGAAGGTGAAAGAGGGAGAAAGCCACACACTATTCAAATGTGCAGCAAAAACCGGCCAGCGGGCCGAAATGTGAAAAAGAGAAAAGGTGTTTAAATCCATAGGTTTGAATTTTGGCAGTTTTTCACGGAACTGCGTCGGCAGATTCATGTCTGCTGGCGCCAGACTTAGCCGGATTTCATCATGTCAACTGCCAACGCCGATCATCAACAACGGACACCAGTCGCGCCATCGCTGCCACAGATGGTCTACAAAACCACGCGCACTTCAAGAGGACTTCGGGGCACGATACTCCGTCAAGAAAGAAACGTTTATGGAGGCATACATAGAGGGCTCATTGCATATTCATGCTGCAGGTTAGTTACTTGAAAGATGCTACTCTCTGAGCTTGGTAACTTAGAATGTAACTTATAAACCAGAGTAAGCTATACAATGAATAGAGGTCACAAGGGCAGTCGTTTCGATGTTTAAATTGTTTTAGTCAAGACTATCGGTTACAATGCCCGAATTGAAAACCTCAAAGCCGATCTATATAAGTTTTCACAGAGCACGGTACAGATCAATGTGCACTACCATAGCCTCCTCTATACTCACAAAGCCTGGCAGTTAGATGACGGAGCCATAGAGCGCCCGGTCGCAGATTTGGAGCTTGAGGATCTGGTAGCATAGAGCATTTCTCGGGTAGTCTGGTATTCAGCGCACAGCTTTTGCAGCGGTAAGGACCCGAAAATATGATTTTCACACCCGATGAGAAATGAAGCGGTATGCAAGAAGCACGAGCGGACATTGCATCGCTCGGGACCAGTGTGTTTCGGCATCTCGCCGCAGCGGGTGCCCGTTACATGACTTTTGTCTGCCGCTGTACCTTTTCACTTTCGGCGGCCGCGTCGCATGACGATCTGCCAGGCTTTGCCAGTATAAAGGAGGCTATGGCACAAATCGTCATCGTTACGCGTAATTCCGGCAGCTGGGACCACCTGTGGAGCGAAAATTTGCCACGAGATACGAGAATTAGGTTACGTGAGACAAGCTGACAAACGCGCAGCCCAACAAAATAAGAACATTCACCAGCTGACACGTGGATTGCCCTAGGATTTGGTAGCACAGAGCATTTCTCGGGCAGTCTGGTATTCAGCGCACAGCTTTTGCAGCGGCGAGGACCCGAAACATGGTTTTCGAACCCGACGAGAAAAGAAGCGGTAGCCCGAGGAACGCAACAAGCTCGAGCGGACATTGCATCGCCCGGGACAAGTGTATTTCGGCGTCTCGCCGGAGCTGTCGCCCGTTACGATGACTCTTGTCTGCCGGTGTACCTTTTCACTTTCGGCGGCCACGTCACATGAGGATCTGCCAGGCTTTGTTAGTATAGAGGAGGCTATGGCACTACTCGTCGTCGTTGCGCGTGCTTCCCGCAGCTGTGAGCATATGGGAAACCTCCCACCTCTTTTTACTCTAGTTGAGCGAGGGCTGGAGAGGAGGTCGAATCCTTTACAGAGTTTGCTCTTCTAAAGTGGAAGAAAGGTGGGAGGGGCTTCCACAATACTCTTAACCTGTCGCCGACTATACTGCTTGTCCTGTTCAATCTTTCTTTGTGAAGATGCCTTCTTTCGCGGTTTCTGATGTGCTCAGCGCGATTCCAAGTTTGTCACAGTGAAGGCTCTGTTTACCCCGACGTCAAGAGAAGTAGACGCGGCGTAGCGCAGCGGGCACCACTACTGAATGGTCGCAGGTATCGAGTTCCTGCTTGCCGGCCTATGAAAGCCCTCACGTTTTGCGCTTACGCCGTTCGGCTGCGCTCAACACCGGCCTCTTTCCGGCTCTGACGGACTACATCGACTGCTGAATCGGACAGCGATGCATCTGCACAGCATTGAAGTACGCTGCGGTTGACAGACATAATGACGAGTGTGATTGTCTATGAAAGTCGTCATAGGAAATTCCGGTTTTTTCGTGTAAATTTCCTTTTTTTTTTTAAATCTAGGGGTAGGTATCTTTATCTGTTTTAAATAATATATTCAGCGACCTAACGATTTTTGTGCATCGCACAATAGCTTTAACTTTCAAGTTCAACGAAACCTATGCAATTTGACGCCGTAGTTGACAGCCATATTTTTTATCATTACTTGATCACTGGACGTTAGTGGTGTCGTAAAAAAACGATATATATTAACGCCACTTGTTCGGCATGTTGAACACAACAATGCGATAAAAGCCGAGGACAAATGAAAGGAACACGCAAGACACACATTACGCAAGAGTGTCTGGTGCACTGCTACTTTTGCCCATGTCCTTGTGGCGCTGTTACATATAACATGTCACCATGCCAACCAGCAAAGCTCACCACCCTTCCACTGGTTTCTGTTCCACCCTGGTTTAAGGGATCAAAGATATAAATGTGATCCCAATCTTTTTTTACCTGGTGGTCGCAGCTAAGTTTTGTTCCAAAATAAAGACTGCAGAAGTCATGATGTTCAAACTTGAACATCATGGAATATATATAAACGCCACTTGTCTCGGCATGTTGAACATAACAACGCATTAAAAGACGAGGACAAATGAAAGGAACACACAAGACACGCATGCGCTTGTGTGTCTGGTGTGTCTCCTTACTTCTTTGCCCGCGTCCTTGTGGCGCTGTTCTGTTTAACATGTTACCATACCTAACCAGCCAAGTTCACCAACCTTCCACTTGTTCTATTCCACCTTGGTTTGAGGAATCAAAAATAGAAATATGATCACCAGTATTTGACACTTTAACTGGCTGCGCTACGTTTTGTTCAGGCCAAAGACTGCAGAAGCCATGATGTTCTGAATTTGAATAAGTGATTGCATCGATGCAGTAAAATAAGCTGGCCTTACCCGGAGGAAGTCGCATAGAATACTCTTTCTGAACTTTACTGCATATTATCAGCAGATTCATTCTCCAAGGTCATGAGGGCGTCATCTTCGCGTCAAAAACCCCAGAACTCAAGTTTAAAAGAATAAAAATGCTGTCAAGTCTAATGTTTCAGGGCTGTAAACTAGGTGTGCGTGCCTCAGACCAGGAACGTGCTTAATAGGAAGTATTCACTGGCGGCCATAGCTGTGTGCGCCACTGCTGAGCGCGTGCTGACAGTGAGCATCTGCAGTTCTTTTGAAACGTGCATTCCACACCATCAAGATTACCGGTCCTAGCAGCCTATTAGTGAAAAAGTTGTCCAAAGGTGCAGGCGAGCTGGTGTAGGTTGATCATGATGTTTTGAAGAAGAAAAATTAGTGCGACAGAAAAAAAAGGGGACAGATAAAACGTCTCAAACTCAGCTAACAAATCGATTCCGTTCACAGCTTTTATAGCCATCTCCCAAGGTCACCGTCACCTCTCACCGATACATTTCTCCCTTTCCACAAAGACCTTCTAAACCGCAAGAAGTAGACCCATTAGAACTTCTGCACCGACGTTCTGAACAAAAGATAAAAGAACAAAAACCTTCTAAAAAGCTAATCTAGAAACTCACACTTCATACAGTGACCTCTTTGACGAAAAAACATTTTTTCGTCAAGGGGTCACTGTATGAAGTGTGAGTTTCTAGATTAGCTTTTTAGAAGGTTTTTGTTCTTTTATCTTTGTTCAGAACGTCGGTGCAGAGTACAATGGTCTACTCTTGCGGTTTAGAAGGTCTTTGTGGAAAGGAGAAATGTATCGGTGAGAGGTGACGGTGACCTTGGGAGATGGCTATAAAAGCTGTGAACGGAATAAATTTGTTAGCTGAGTTTGAGACGTTTGCCCTGTCCCCCTTTTTCTGTCTTACAATTTTTCTTCATTTTCCTTCCCAGTCTCAGGATTTTAAAACATCATGATCAGCCTATTAGTGTGAGCTCGTTCCGAGCATGCGCTCTAAACAGTGACCTCCAATATGGCGTGCAGTGAATACCCGCTATAGACTGATCTCACAAAGCGTTCCACGCATGCATGAGGCCGCCAGAGTTGTAATTCACAGGATGCAGATGCCAGTGCACGAGACAGCTCGTGTCGTCTGGCGCTTTGCTCGCGCAGACCCGCAGAGGGGTTGTCGCGCGTGTAGAAGGACTACGATTCCCACCATGCCTGACAGCAGCGGTGGCGCGACGAAACTTTGTGGTGAGATCGGTCAATTCGTTGTTGAAGTGCACATCACGCCACAGACCCTAAGCTGAAGTACCATTTTATAAGGCAACCATTGTGTTTGACGTGACAAAAAACTCGGTTGATACTTTACTACTTGTCCGTTCAATGAAGCATGGCGTTTACTTTGATGTATATTCGCAAACCTCTACATTGTTTCAGCTAAAAAGACTGCCCTAAGACGTATATATAAACAAGGCATGTCAGAAACAGTGTTTCGGCGGACTATATCTAGTGCGTAAATGTCTGTCGTGAAAAGCAAAGGCTCTTGAGAAGCAAGCAAAAGTCACACACCTTTGTAATACATTCTTCATTGTTATCGTAGTTCTATAAGTAACAACCTTTATGTCAACTCAATCCCCACTTTTTGGCTAACCTCCGGTGTTTTGATTTCGATACGTCTGTGCAGTTTCCAATATGCGACGGAAAAGAAGAACTCTTAATCGTTAGTCGCTTTTTTATTATTTGAGGCATCTTGTGTTCGTAATTTTGGTGTTCCTAAATCTGAGTTCTTTCAACAAAGTGCCAGGTAAAGATAAATATTGCAGTTGAAGCTTCTGGTCCACCTTCGTATTACATTGGTCTACGTTTTAGAGAGGTCAGATTATCCGCTGAATTAGAAATAAATAATAGGCCCCATTCTTTTACCTTTATATACACGCAATCTAGAGTAAGCAAGTATGCCTCTAAATTCAGGAACCACTGAGTGCTTACGGATTGCTCCTAATCCTTCAACTGATTTCTCTATAGTTAAACATGTGTCTATAACTTTAAGATATAAATTAATTTGTTATCCACTTTAAAAATGGACACACAGATTGGTGTCGTAGATGGAAAAAACTAGCAAGACTCACAATTCTACTTCTGCTTGATCATTTGTCTTGGGACTGAAACAAAAGCTGTTCGCGTAATTTCGTCCCCTGTCTGAATGAAAAATGCTGGCCCTCTCGAAATTGTTCTGCATAAAATGCTGCTACACTCCCGCGCGCGAGCACACACACACACACACACACACACACACACACACACACACACACACACACACACACACACACACACACACACACACACACACACACACACACACACACACAAGCACACGCGCACGCACACGCGCACGCACACGCACACACGCAGCAGCACGCACGCACGCACGCAAACACGCACGCACGCACACGCACGCACACACACACACACGCAAACACGCACACGCACACACGCGCAAACACGTACACGCGCGCACACACACACACAAACACACAAATACACGCACGCACACACGCAAACACACACACGCACACACGCAAACACACGCACGCACACACAAACGCACGCACGCACACACACACACACACACACGCACACACACATATCAATACTTTAACTTGTATTTACACAATATGCACTGCGCGAGACTCTACGGAAACACGGCAACAGAGTCTTTTCAGATTGTACGTACTTTAAAAAGCGTATTGCTGGCAGCAAAGTTTACGGCTTAGATTAGTGCCGGCAAGGGAAACTTACACCTCCCTCACTAGCCGTTTCAAAAACAGCTTTTTAATTCTATAATAATAATATTAAAAAAAAATATCCGGAGATCGCGCAAACGCTAGGTGGTTTCTTAATCGCAATAGGTGCTCCACCGACAGTATAAAAATAATGCAAGATCCATTGGTGGATACTTAGGGAATGCGTTAGCATGCCTTTATAGGAAACGTAACACACGTCCCTTTTTGGGAAATGCCGACGCTGACCTCTTCACACTTTAGCTTTCTCTTTGCTTCATCCATTCTTTTGCTGCTTTTTCTGTCTTCGTTAAGGGGTCAGTGTTAGCGTTTCGCAACTTTTTCACAATTCATAGAAACACACGGGTCGCTATCTCTGACTTAAGTCTTGCAAAACGAAGACGTCTTTCTTCCGATATTGAGGCCTAAATATAGAACATGCACGAACAAAATACACACTTTCTTCGACTTGCTCTTCCGAGTAGACAACTATCATATCTACATTGTAACAAAAAAAAAGAATATTTTTTAGAGAATTGATTTTTAAAATTTATACTTTTTGGTTTTAGCATAAAAGTAACGTAAGCGAACCGCAAACGAACTTTCATACAGATGAGTGATTTAATGATATATGTAAGAAGCGTGTTTTGGGCTCACCATAAGCATAAAAAATATTGATGAAACCCGAGTAGATCGCCAGCATTTAATTGTGAAAGTTCATCAACAATTAACCAAAAAAAGCGTTTTTGACATTTTGATAGAAAAAAAACGCCTTAAATTATTTCATGGCATTAGAGCTTTTTACCTGTGCTCACAGAGTACTTGAAAAACGTTAATCTAAAGTGGAATGAAAATTGAGAGCGGGAGATCGAGCGAAACATCCGACCCACGACGGACGTGAAAAACAATGCTTTTCGCCGCGGCCTCTTTTAAAATTCGTAAGTCGAGAAGAAAAATATCCGACGAACTTGCGGATTGTGGCGACTGCGTTTTTAGAGACGACACCATAACATATAATTTTTTTTTTCAGCAAAATTAAAAATCGATTTTTTTTGCCGGCATGATTTGAGGTGAAATCACCCATATATATATATTTATATATTGTGGGAAGCCGAGGAGGACGACGGCGCGCGAGGGGGCAGGAGCGGTGGCCGGCGGCCCGGTGCGCGTGAGTGTGGGCGCGTGACAGTGTGCACGTGAGGTTGGGCCAACGACCGGGGCAAGATCCGAACATCGACTGCGGCAGCCAGGCCCACCACCAGACGCCGAAACAGTAAAGTGTTTTGAAACCATCCTTGCTCGTGTGACTTCTTGGGAGGGCGGACCAGGCAGGGACCAATTGGGCAGCAGTTTAGTAGGGCGACCCACAGTATATACTATATATATTCAGGGCGTTTGACGAAAGGTGGACAAATGCGATATTGCAAAAACTTCACATCGCAAAAACAAAAAAAAATCTTGTGTCGTGTTGGTCCTGGGCCAGGAGCTTATTTAGGAAAATTATTGATGTCCGGGATAATTAGATTGTTAATTATTTTTGCGTAATTAACTTTTTAATATTGTGTTTCAGGGCATGGTTTCAATTAGAAAATTGCTCAGCATCATCGAAAAACACTAAATCAACAAATTGCAGAACGACAGCATTTTACGGCTTTCTGAAAAACCGCACTAAATTCGACGGGTTTTAAGTTTCGGCTCGCAATCGGAGCCCATCTCGGCCCTGACGGCACTGCGCCCCGTGGAGAAATAGTGCAACCAAGCTCTGCTTCGCTGTCCTCGCGCAACGCAGTAGGGGCTGGTTGCACTATTTCTCCACGGGCGCGGTGCCGTCGGGGCTGAGATGCGCTCCGATTGCAAACCGAAACTTAAAACCGGTCGAATTTGTGCGGTTTTCCAGAAAGCCGTAAAATACTTCGCCTGCCTTCTATCGTTCTGCAATTTGTTGATTTAATGTTTTTCGTTGATGCTGAGCAATTTTCTAATTACAACCATGCCCTTAAACACAAAATTAAAAAAGTTAACTATGCAAAAATAATTAAAAACTTAATTATCCCGGACTTTAATAATTGTCCTTAATGGGCCCCTGGACCAGGACCAAAATGCCACAAGCTTTTTTCGTTGCGATGAGTAGTTTTCGCAGGAGCGATTTGGCCTGCGTTCTATGAAACACCCTGTATATATATATATATATATATATATATATATATATATATATATATATATATATATATATATATAGTCATAGTTGCGTACTGTCGGAGTTACAAATAGGAAGTTTATTACAACGTTTCGAGCGGGGACCGCTCTTCATCATCATATTGCCGCGCGGGCATCTTGCCAAGTAGGCAGCGCGCGCGTGGCCTAACGGTTATAGCGCCTGCCTCCCACGCGAAAAGTCAGGGTTCGATTCCTGGCCGCGGGTACACCTTTTTGTTGTTGACATCTAATGTAATGTTCTGGTAAATTCGAGAACCATGTTGCTTGTTCGAGGTCAGAAAGTTCTACACGCCGAACCTTCTGGGCCGATTATTCCAGAAGCCCACGCATGTACGTACATAAGGGGCTCCGCGTGGCGAGCCGCAGTCAGTTTCGCCTCAGCGTTCGATCCTGCTGCTTCGCCGCTTTCGACGCCCGCGACGCTCTGTTGTTATCTTTCTTTTTCCCTTTATTTTTGGGCACAAGTTCGCCCCATTAAACATTCAGTTTACTCAGTCATTCGCCGCCTCATCACTTGTCATTCGTGACAATATATACAGGGTGTTTCAAAACAGGTGAACAAATTCGATATTGCAAAACTACGCGTCGCAACAAAAAAAGGCTTGTGTCTTTTTGGTCCTGGGCCAGGGCCCCATTTAGGAAAATTATTAAAGTCCGAGATAATTATATTGTTAATTATTTTTGCGTAATTAACTTTTTTAATATTGTGTTTAAGGGCATAGTTTCAATTATAAAATAACTCAGCATCATCGAAAACAACTAAATCAACAAACTGCAGAACGGTAGAAGGCACGCGCAGCATTTTACGCTTTCTGAAAAACCGTACAAATTCGACGGGTTTTTAGGTTTCCGTTTGTTATCGGAGCGCATCTCGGCCCCGGCAGTAGCGCGCCCCGTGGAGAGATAGTGCAACCAACCTCTGCTGCGCTGTCATCACGCGACGCAGCAGAGGCTTGTTGCACTATCTCTCCACGGGGCGTATATATATATATATATATATATATATATATATATATATATATATATATATATATATATATATATATATATATATATATATATATATATATATATATATATGGGTGGTTTCATCTCAAATCGTGCAGGCAAAAAGGGTCGAATTTTTAATTTCGCTGAAAAAAATATATGTTATGGCGTCGTCTCTAAAAACGCAGTAGCCACAAACGGCAAGTCCGTCGGATTTTTTGTTCTCGACTTACGAATTTTAAAAGAGGCCGCGGCGGAAAGCAGTGTTTTTCACATCCGTCGTGGGTCGGATGTTTCGCTCGATCTCCCGTCGTGGATTTTCAGTCCACATTATATTAACTTTTTTCAAGCACTCTGTGGGCACAGGTAAAAGGCTCTAATACCATGAAATAATTTTAGGCGTTTTGCTTTTTTTCTGTAAAAATGTCAAAAACGCCCCCTCGGTCAATTGTTGACGAACTTTGACAATTAAATACTGGCGATCTACTTGGGTTACATCAATATTTTTTATGTCTATGGAGAGCCCAAAACACGCTCTTTATAGATATTATAAAATGATTTACCTGTATTAAATAGCCTTTGCGGGACGTTTACGTTAATGTTATGCGAAAACCAAAAAGTACCAAATTTAAGATCGATTTTCTCAAAAAACCCATTTTTTATTTTTTTTATTTTTTGTTAAAATGTAGATATGATAGTTGTCTACTCGAAAAGCAAGTCGAGAAAGTGTATATTTTGTTTGTATGTTCTATATTTAAGCCTCAATATCGGAAAAAGACGTCTTCGTTTTGCAAGACCTAAGTCAGACAAAAAAAAAAAAAACCGTGCGCTTCTATGAATTGTAAAAAAGTTTTCTTGAATTTTTGTCTGCGTTTTGTAATCAATTATAAACGCATTTTGTGGTATTGAATAGTTATTTATGTTTTGAAAAGAGCGGGAAACCACGAGAAACATATCTAATCAAATCAGCAGGCCTAGTAGACCTTCAATATCGAAGAGGCACAGACGTTGTATTTTTTCGATTGATAAAACTTTCACTGTAAACTAGCATGACTAGCTATTAGCTGTCATATTACTAAGACATGAAAAGTCACCACGTCATTGATCTATTATATACAATTCTTTCCGAAACCAAACGCTAGGGTTTGTTCACCGCACATCGCACAGATCACCAGGGAATATCCTTTCACTTCCGTAATACACAAAAGTGATGACACAGAAACGATCCGAAACACACGGAGAGATTGTCACGGAGAAGGGTAGGGAATAAAAATAAATAAATAAGAATAAAATTACCCAACTCCGATCTTAACGAAAATTGCGGTAAAAAAATAAAAGATTTAGGTTCGAGCCGTGGCAAGGCGATAGGTCCACGCCTGGTCAGACAAAGAAGTCAACGACACGTAAAGGAAAAAAAAAGTTAATTAAGACAGAAAAACTCAGCCGCACACGGCAAGAACAAAAACCAACTCCTCCGGGCATTCCCTAAACGGGACACAACCAAATGCGTGCGAACACGCTCTCTACAGCACCGTCAGGCCGCTACGCCATGAAGAAATAAACCCAACAAGTAAACAATGCTAACAAACAGTTAGTAACGAAACATAAAAAAAAGTTCAGCAGAACCGCACCCGAGAAACAAAGTTCAGCGGGGCGAAGAAACACACACGAAATAAAATTAAAAAAAAGTCTTAACTGACCGACGCCGAGTCCAGTCCCATGACACTGAAGCCTGGCAGGATGATGGCGTCCAGATGATGCTCGAATCTATTCTTCACTCTGTTCCGCACATCCGTCGTGGCTGTGCGGAACAAAGTGAAGAATAGTTTCGAGCAGCGGTGCGCGAGAAGGTAACCGAGACGTAACATGCCTCGAGCTTCATATCGGGAGAGGAGCTTTCGAGGTAGTTACTGCATGCAGTTACTCAAACTTTTTCTTTAACCCTTCCCTTTTTCAAAAAAAAAAAACACGTCAGCCGGCGCTAACTTTTCATCTCGGGAGAAGACCACTCTTCACAAACGGTTATAGTTGCCAAGGAGGCTGACTTCGACCCAACTAGTCTCCGGGCAGAATAGACACAAGTATATTTACCAACACGCTCGTTTTTGATGCTAGTCTCCGGGCTTTGCTGTTTCCAAAAGAGATAACCCTTCGGTGCTATCGGATTTCCGCGGAGGGAGATAGAGTACATAAAATTGAAAGAATAAAACACGGAGGACAAGCACAGGACAACCACTTTGCAGAGCACGGCCATTTCTAGGATAGGGCGTTCGAAGCTTGGGCAAATACGCGGTATCGTTTCACGCGTGCACGGATGGCTGGTTTCAAAATTTTCCCACATCCCTAACGAAACCGGCCCATCTTCGTGTGCGTGCGCGATTTTCGTCCCGCGCCGCCGGTTTTAGCTCGCACGCGGCGTTGTTTTGGCAGGCAGAACTGTTGTTGACCGTCGATATTGTAAGGCCATGGTGTTCTCATCCTCCCGGGCAACAGTTACTTTGCTTTCCCTTCTGCAATACTCTGACTGACTGACTACTCCTGGGTGGCCGTCACTGTTCGCCGCGTCAACGACACATTCGTACCATTTCACTCCTCGTGACACAGGGTGCGCTGCTCGCTTTACTGTCACGGGCCGTCCTATCTAACACAACGAGCGCGAAAGGTCGTGGTCATCTGCTGGTTCCGAAAGGGCGGGACGTTCATATAGGCCAATGAAGGCCCCGAATCAATAGGACGTCTGCCGATTTCTATACATTAAAATTTACGACGCCTGCTGGTCTGTTAAGAAGTGTTGCTTTCTCTTTTGAACTGCTCCAATGTAGCTTGCCGCCTATAATAAAATTTAAATGATCAATAAATATAACAGGGTGGAACTACTGTATTTCATTTTTATGTGGGTGCGTTGAAAAAAGTCAAAAATATTTCCAAGTTTGTGAAGACGCGCAATTCGCAAGTCCGTTTCAAGCCGTAAAAACACGTTTTTGTACGATATTGATGCTTAAATATAAAACATACAAACAAAATATACACTTTCTCGACTTGCTTTTCGAGTAGACAACTATCATATCTACATTTTAACAAAAAATAAAAAAAATAAAAAATGGGTTTTTTGAGAAAATCGATTTTAAAATTGGTACTTTTTGGTTTTCGCATAACATTAACGTAAACGTCCCGCAAAGGCTATTTATTACAGGTAAATCATTTTATAATATCTATAAAGAGCGTGTTTTGGGCTCTCCATAGACATAAAAAATATTGATGTAACCCAAGTAGATCGCCAGTATTTAATTGTCAAAGTTCGTCAACAATTGACCGAGGGGGCGTTTTTGACATTTTTACAGAAAAAAAGCAAAACGCCTAAAATTATTTCATGGTATTAGAGCCTTTTACCTGTGCCCACAGAGTGCTTGAAAAAAGTTAATATAATGTGGACTGAAAATCCACGACGGGAGATCGAGCGAAACATCCGACCCACGACGGATGTGAAAAACACTGCTTTCCGCCGCGGCCTCTTTTAAAATTCGTAAGTCGAGAACAAAAAATCCGACGGACTTGCCGTTTGTGGCTACTGCGTTTTTAGAGACGACGCCATAACATATATTTTTTTCAGCGAAATTAAAAATTCGACCCTTTTTGCCTGCACGATTTGAGATGAAACCACCCATATATATATATATATATATATATATATATATATATATATATATATATATATATATATATATATATATATATATATATATATATATATATATATATGATGTTCTACCTATATTGTGATGAAGACCCTCATCGTCGTCATCGGGCATCATCATATCTCCACCATCATCGCCATCACCGATAGCTCGCGTGGCCCGCGCTCGCCACCGCGGGCCAGTTCGAATATAAACATCACTGAGACCGGTCGTTGAGCTTCTGTCTTCCTGACATTATTGGTGGAGGTGCGGTCTCACGATCCCAGTAACGACGTTCCCATCACTCTGGAGCTTCGTCCCAGGAGGCGAATAGTGACAATGACCAGCAGTGGCCAATCCTCCTCCGGTGCCCCTGCAGCTGCAGTCAGCCCTGCCCCCAGCCAGCTCCGACATCCCAAAACCTTTGCCGGACTCCGAGAGGACGACGTGGAAGACTGGCTGGACGTCTACGAGCGAGTGAGTCTTTATAACAAGTGGGACGACCAGGCGAAACTGCGGAATGCTATTTTTTATCTCTCCGATGTGGCCAAGATCTGGTTTACCAACCATGAAGATGAAATCGTGACATGGCTGCTATTCAAAACCCAGCTAGCCGAAATATTCGGCAAGCCTGCCAATCGTAAAGCTGTAGCAGAACGAAAGTTGGCAGCACGAATTCAATCTTCCGGCGAGACTTATACTTCCTACATCGAGGATGTCCTCGCACTTTGCCGCCGTTTCGACAAGGACATGTCCGAGGCCGACCGAGTCCGCCACGTGATGAAAGGGATCTCTGAAGAGGCATTTAACGTCCTTCTTGTGCAAAACCCCACGACTGTTAAGGACATCACCACGCATTGCCAAAGGCTAGATGAGGCCCGCAACTCCCGTCTTCAAGTTCGAGCACTGCATGACGGCTCATCAATTACCATGCCTTCTTTATCGACCGATACCCTGAAGCAAATGATACAGAAAATTGTACGAGATGAACTTTCACATTTTCTCCGTCCTGCTGCAAGCCACCCCACGATTGAGAGTGACGACAGCGGGTTGCGCCGCATTATCCAACAGGAGATTGCTTCTGTCGTCACACCAACAGCGACTTCCTCTAATGTCACCGATGGACTTCGAACTTCTGATGAAACTCTTCGTTCGGGAGTTCCCCAGATAATTCCGGACCTTCCTGCTCTGGCTTCTATTTCGCCTGCTTTTAACAGGGGTCCTTTACCCCTTGGCGCGGCCACCCCACCTATCCCAACTACGGATCCTGGGGATATCGGCCGCGTCCAATCTGCCATTATTGTGGGATTAGTGGCCACGTGGCACGAGTTTGCCGAAGAAGACAACAGGACTACGAATCCCGCGACTACTACAGTCGAGAGCGAAACAACAGAGGGTATTGGAACCAGCCGCGGGATCAGTCCCCACCCCCGGATCCCTATCCAGCACGTCGTCCGGAAGCTCCACGGCGCCGCTCCCCATCTCCGTATCCTCGCTCTTTCTCACCCATGATCTCGAGGAGAGACGCGCGGCCCAATACGGGAAACTAGGTTCCGCAGTTGTTGGAGGAGCAACTGCGTCACGGGAGAGCCTTCATCATCCTCCCTCTGACCCATCCAATCTCATCGAGGTACATATCGACGGCTTACTCCTGTACGCTTTAGTTGACACAGGGGCGGCTACTTCAGTGATAAGAGAGGACATTTGCTTACGTCTTCACAAAGTTAGAACACCCCTCCATGGTTGCTCATTGCGGGCGGCGTCCACAGACATCATTCATCCCACCGCTCAGTGCACGGCTCGCGTTTTCATACAAGGTACGTGCCACATCATTCAATTCATGGTTTTGTCATCTTGCACGCACGACCTGATTCTAGGCTGGGATTTTCTTCAATCTGCTGAAGCTGTCATTAATTGCAAAGGCGTCAGTTTGGGAGACTCAAATAACCACGAGTCTGATTCCATAATTGCTGAAACCAAATTACGGGCTTGTGAAGATACTGTCATTCCCCCGCTAGCATCCTTCCTGGTGAATTTTTCGAGCGAACCAAGCCTTTCGGGGACTTTTGTAGTAACTCCTCGGTCTACAATCTTGCTATCGCATGGGTTCATAGTACCCCATTCCCTATCTAAACTTACCGACGGCAAAACAGTACTCCCTGTATGTAACGTTACACACCAGCCACTTCTTTTCGTAAAGGACACAGTCGTCGCAAGTATCGAACCACATCATTCTTTGGAACTTGCTTCGCTCGAATCAACACAGCATTTTGACCCTCCAACGTTGCCTGTTATTTCCAACGAAATTCTTTTGAATGCCATTGACTCTGACCTGGAGGACGTTCATAAAAAGCAAATAATTAATTTATTAACTCGTTTCCAATCGTGCTTCGACGTTTACACGTCCTTCACAAGCACAACAAAATCGGTAGCACATACGATCAATACGCCTCCCGGAGAAATCGTTCACCAACGCCCATATCGCGTGTCTCCTTCAGAACGCCGTATTATTGACCAAGAGGTGTCAGAAATGCTGCGTAAGGGAATCATCCGCCCATCCTCGAGCCCCTGGTCTTCACCAGTAGTCCTTGTAAGAAAGAAGGATGGTAGCATACGTTTCTGCGTTGATTACCGTAGACTCAATAAGATCACTCGCAAGGACGTATACCCTTTGCCACGAATTGATGACAGATTAGACACCCTACAAGGAGCCGAATATTTTTCATCCCTGGATTTAAAGTCCGGCTACTGGCAAATACCAATGAAGGAAGAAGACAAAGAAAAACAGCTTTCATTACAACTGACGGCCTTTTTGAGTTCAACGTAATGCCTTTTGGCCTTTGCAACGCGCCAGCAACATTTGAGCGCATGATAGATAACGTTCTTCGTGGTCTTAAATGGCACATATGCCTTTGCTACCTTGATGACATTATTTTTTCTCGTACGTTTAACGACCATCTCCTTCGCCTGTCCGAAGTGTTAGTTTGTCTCGCAGAAACTAACCTCCTACTCAACACAAAAAAGTGCCGCTTCGCCTCTCGACAAACTAAGATCCTTGGGCATCTAGTAGATAAAGATGGTATTCGGCCCGACCCAGACAAGCTCAAGGCAGTAAACGAATTTCCTGTTCCTCTTAACATCAAACAACTTCGTAGTTTCCAAGGACTCTGCTCGTATTTTCGCCGTTTTGTTCCTCACTTCGCCCAACTGGCTGCCCCACTCTGCACGGCTGTTACAGGCCAATATACCGGGTGAAACAAGGAGACGGCAGGCTCTTTAAATCGACCGGAAAATTCGGTTTCTTAACCTATCGCGCTACGATTTTGTGCAGCGTTGCCCACAGATGGTGCATTTTTTTCGTAAAATTTGCAAAGAACGAATTTACCTGAGGAAAAAGTAAAGAAAGAAAAAGGCTTAGCTCCTATGGAAACGCAGCGACGCCACCGGTCTTCAAACAACACGGCGCCGTTTCGCACGGGAGACAAGAGATGGCGCAACGAACGCCGCCAACGAACGAGCATACGGCGCCGAGAGCCGGCACTTTAGCAGACGATCCTTTCGACTCAAAAGCGGCTCGCGTTCCGCAGGCGGCGACAGTCACAGAAACAAAAACAGGCGCGGTAACAACAAGGAACTGCAGTTCCTTGTCTGCTAAACACGATGGCTCTCGGCGTCGTCTGCTCGTTCGTTGGCGGCAGTTGGCGTCGCGACTGCTTGCGCCATCTCTTGTCTCCCGTGCGAAACGGCGCCGTGTTGTTTGCAGACCGGTGGCGTCACTGCGTTTCCATAGGAGCTAAGCCTTTTTCTTTCTTTACTTTTTTCTCAGGTAAGTTCGTTCTTTGCAAATTTTACGAAAAAAATGCACCATCTGTGGGCAACGCTGCACAAAGTCGTAGCGCGATAGGTTAAGAAACCGAATTTTCCGGTCGATTTAAAGAGCCTGCCGTCTCCTTGTTTCACCCTGTACAATTCATCTGGTCCCCTGAATGTCGAGACTCATTTCACTCTCTCAAAGCCACTCTCCAGTCTGATCCAATCCTGGGGCACTTTAATGACTCTGCTCCTTACAGAGTTGCACACCGACGCCAGTGGATATGGCCTTGGTGTTGTTCTATTGCAGACCGATCCCAACACACTAAAAGAATATGTTGTGGCCTATGCGAGCCGAATGCTCTCCGCCGCCGAACAGAATTACACTATAACCGAGAAAGAATGCCTAGGTGTCGTTTCGGCTATTAACAAACTCCGGCCATATCTTTACGGTAGACATTTTACTATTGTGATCGATCACCACGCGTTATGTTGGCTTTCTTCCTTGAAGGATCTCACTGGCAGGCTTGGTCGATGGACGCTTGCGCTTCAGGAGTATAATTATACAGTAGTATACAAATCTGGGCGCAAACATACAGACGCTGACAGTCTATCTCGATGTCCAGTAGACGAACCAGATGAACGGCTTGAAAACATGGATGACGTTTTTGATGTCTCAGCACTCAATTTCGACTCTATTACACATGAGCAATCCAAAGACCTATGGATCAAAGACATCATCGACCATCTTAATAAACCGAATAACTTCGTTCACAAAAAATGAAAGCCGTTTACAACTCCCTGTAACGCCGAACTAGAGCGCAGCTCTTGAGGAGGAGGAGGGAAGGGTACTGAGGGGAGGGTAAACTCCTCCTCTCTCCTCCTCAACTCCTCATCCTACCAAATACTCCTCCTCCCTCCTCCTCTTCCTCCTCCTTTCCCCTCCTCCTTCCTCCTCCTCCTTCCTCCTCCCTCCTCCTTTATCCTCCTCCTCCTCCTCCCTCCCCTCTTCCTCCACCTCCTCCCCTCCTCCTTCCTGCTCCCCTTCCTTCTCCCTCCCTCCTCCTTTCTCCTCCCTATCCTTCCCCTCCTCCTCCTCCCCCTCCTCCTCTTCCTCCTCCCCTCCTCCTTCTTCCTCCTCCTCCCTCCATCCCTCCTCCTCCTCCTTCCTCCTCCCTCCTCCCTCCCCTTCCTCCTCCCCTTCCTCCTCCCCTCCTCTCCTCCTCCTCCTCCTCCCTCCTCCTTTCCGCGCGGTGCATTATGGGATATTTCCCATGATGCACCGCGCGGTTACGCCGACGGCGACGGCGACGGCGACGGCGACGCCGCTCAGCCGGAAACAGGCGCCTAAGAGCTGCGCTCTAAAAGTTGCGAAAAGAGTTACAGAACTTTTCTCTCCAAGATGGTATACTCTACCGGCATAACTTTTCCCCTTCAGGAAACCGCTGGCTCCTCGTAGTTCCTCGCCAAATGCGCACTGACATTCTTCGATCATTTCATGATGACCCTGCTTCAGGACACATGGGGTTTAACAAAACGTACGCTCGCATTAGGCAACGCTACTTCTGGCCGCAGCTTCAGACAACTGTTTTTAAATATGTTCAGTCCTGCTTGAAATGCCAGCGTAGAAAACGTCCAACCACTGCCCCTGCTGGGTTGCTGCAACCATTAGTTTGCCCCAGTGCGCCTTTCGAACGAGTAGGAATCGATTTGTTCGGTCCGTTCCCCGTTTCTTCGCATGGTCATCGCTGGATAGTCACGGCCGTTGACCACTTAACTAGATACGCCGAGACTGCCGCGCTGACCTCTGCGACATCTGAAGAAATTGCTCAATTCTTTGTACACACCATACTTCTACGTCATGGCGCGCCACAAGTCCTCTTAAGCGACCGAGGACGGCAGTTTCTTTCGAGTACACTTACAGCTATTCTGAAAGCCTGTAACGTAATTCATAAAACAACATCATCTTATCATCCACAGACAAACGGTTTAACCGAACGTTTTCACAAGACCCTTGCAGACATGATATCTATGTATGTTACCCCCGACCACAGAAACTGGGATACTGTACTCCCGTTCGTAACTTTTGCCTATAATACTGCCCTCCAGTCTACCACGGGCTACTCCCCCTTTCATTTAGTGTACGGACGCGAAGCATCATGCACTCTGGACACCATCTTTCCTGTCGCTCCTTCAATCAACAATCAAAGTGAACTCCTTGAGAACTTCATCTTTGGCGCCGAAGAATGCCGCCAGCTCGCGCAGCTCCGCACGTCGCGGCATCAACAGGTCACCAAGGACCGCTATGACAAGCACCACACGAACACTTGTTACTCCCCTGGTGACCTTGTGTGGGTTTGGACTCCAGCCCGACAACCTGGCCGAGTGGACAAGTTCCTCCACAAGTACATCGGTCCCTATCGAATCACCGAGAAAACATCCCCTGTCTCGTACCTCGCCGAGCCCACTTCTTCCTCCTCCGATGGCCGCCGTCGACCAGCGGAAGTTCTACACGTGAACCGCTTGAAACTGTACCACCCACCTCTGCAATAGCTCCTCTCCTCCCCACGTTCTCCCCCCCCCCCCCCCCCGAGGAGGGGGGTAATGTGATGAAGACCCTCATCGTCGTCATCGGGCATCATCATATCTCCACCATCATCGCCATCACCGATAGCTCGCGTGGCCCGCGCTCGCCACCGCGGGCCAGTTCGAATATAAACATCACTGAGACCGGTCGTTGAGCTTCTGTCTTCCTGACATTATATATATATATATATGCATACATGCAAGAAAGATCCATGGACTGAACAAAACACTTTTTTAGAGCGCAACTCTTAGGCGCCCGTTTCCGGCTTCAGCGGTGTCGGCGTCGCCGTCGCCGTCGGCGTAACCGCGCGGTGCACTATGGGTAAATTTTCCTCGAAGGACCTCGGGTTCCTTAGGGAGGACCTTGGGAGGGCCTCGGGTTCCTTCGGGAGGACCTCGGGGGGGGGGGGTCACGTGACGATGACATCATCAATGATGATGACGATGACGATGATGCGGATGCCGATGACGTCATCAGTGACGTCACTGGTGACGTCATCAGTGATGATGACGATGCCGATGCCGATGACGTCATCGGCATCCGCATCGTCATCATCACTGATGACGTCATCGTCACGTGACTTCCCAGTTCACGTGACCCCCCCCGAGGTCACGTACCCCCCAGGTCACGTGATCCCCAGGTCACGGACCCCCCCCCCCCCCGCGAGGTCACTGAACCCCCCAGTACCCTTCCCTCATCCTCCTCAAGAGCTGCGCTCTAATTTGGCGTTACAGGGAGTTGTAAACGGCTTTTTTTCCTTCCTACTTCCCGAGTTTCTGCTTTCAAACCACAGTCTCAGGTTTTCAATCATTATGTATAACTTACACCAGCTCGCCTGCACTTTAACCGTTTTTTCAAGGAAAGGTTTATTCACGTTTCGAGAGGAGGCCTCTCTTCTTTAGAAGAGAGGCTTCCTCTCGAAACTGTTACGGAGATGCGGGGCCGGCAGGAGCAGACATGGACGTTCACATAATGAAGCGGAATCATTTAATGTGGAAGGCCTCAATGATCTCTCTAGAGAGCTCATTGAGGCCTTCCACATTCTGTGTCATGGTCATTCATGTGTTAGTGAACCGTCATTGGCGCTGCCAGCCAAAGAAATTTCTTTCCTGCGGCAAAACATGAGTCAGGTAGTGAACGGGTAGTCTATTGACACGCTTCACGGTTGGCGAGAGTGGTCCTTTGTTTTTGTGCACTCCTTTAAGATACTGTGTATGTTTTTTCTGTCTTCGTTTCCTTTATTAAAATTCTTCAGTTGCGAGTACAGCATTGTCCTGTCGTGTTTGCTCCTCTTCGTAGTCCGTGTTTTCTGAGCTGTTTTTCCCATCATGTATAACGGCAACCAACTGGCCCAGTTCTCCACCTTATTGCATGTTTATTCTTTCTTTTTAGTTAACTTCACCAACGTGCTCACGTCGAAACGCTCCTAGGCCACCGCCATGTTGCTGATGCTGATGCGGCTGGTGCGACTCACCTAAAAATTTCC
>JAZHYW010031082.1:0-100057 GCA_037355805.1 Ixodes ricinus | reverse complement strand
GGACTGGAAGCGCGCGCGCTCTTTCTCTTCTTGCGGCCTTTGCAATTGGGGCAATCGCCACCTCCCGCCGCAATTCGCGGGGGCGCTGTCACCTCACCCCTGGGCTACCCTTTGCCGTTTGCACAGAGCGCGTTCTGACAGTGTATCTCAGCGCTGTCGCAACTTGCGGCTGAGATTTTTATAGCCTTTGGTACCTGATCCTTACGTTTAGACCCTCAGCCACTATCTAATGCGCTTCTGATGACCCCAAAACGGTGAATATTTGACGCACATCTCCGAGAGATTCGGGGTAAAAAGTAGTAGGTAGAGACAGCGAATGCAATTGTGGAAAAACTATACTCGTCTTTACCTCCAGGACTTCTGTTGCAACTCAAGAACAGGAGGTGACGGACCCCTTCTACATGGAGGAACTTTAGATGATAAATAGTTCGTACACTCTCGTGAAATGTAAGCAGGCCCAATCTATCTAATGCCGTGGTCTGCATCATCATTTCATAGGCCGCACATGAAGTCGGTCAGCTGGTCTAGACGAGGGTGTAGTAGTCTGTACAATTTTCGCACAGTGCATACAACAGCCTAAAGTGCTTCCTCGAGGGCTTGTTTACATATCTAGCTGATTTTTCGTTTCTGTCCGTGACCGTTTTTGCATGGTTAATCAGAATTATTCTGAAGAACTTGTTGCAAATTAAACCAGCCGAGCGCTTTGAGTGACTCTTGTCAATGCCCTCTGGGCATTGACAATGGCGTGCAAGGGGTCAGACAAGTACAGAGGTCCCGTCTATGTCACAGGGGAACGCAGTTTGCTGACGACACTGCCTGTCGGTAGAGTGACTTAAATCGGAGCGAAGTTCAATAAACCGTTGCCAAAACAACAACCTACGAAGCTCGAACACCATCGCAAAGCAACTCGAAGGGACTCTCCGAGTAGGTGAAGTGGGTGGAGGTGGTTGCGCCCCTGGCGGCAAGCAAATTAACTGCATGCGGAGAAAAAATGCCATTGACTCCCGGGCGATTGCAAAGGCCGTAAGAAGACAAAGAGGCGCGCGCTTCCAGTCCGGCCGTGGTCTGACTTCCTTGACTGGAGCACTCGCTGCACGAGCGCTCGTGCAGCCGCCGAGGCTTCATCCAAAGGAGCTAGCTCGCGCTTTTAGCTTGCGCGGCTAACAATAGCCCATGCTAAAGTGAAAAATTGGGTTGTGTTTATGTTCATACAGCTTACAACTTGGTCTGCCTCAACGGGCGACGAGTCTCCCCGCTGTAGATGAGAACTTTAGCCAGTGCACCACGCTGGGGTCTTTAACGTGCATCACGCAACAGTGATACACGACCGCACGCCGGTACGATGCTCATCTATATCGAAACGGGCCGGGGTGGGGAATGAACCATGCTAAAGTGAGTCAAAGTATAGATGGTGTTTGTGTGCTTTCATCTTCAGGACTTTTATGTAGCCTCCTATATACTGACAAAGCCTGGTAGATCGCCACGAGAAGCGGCCACCGAAATGAAAAAGGTGGAGTGGCAGACAACGGACGAGTAAAAGCCCCTTCATGTTTCAAAAGTAGCAAAAGGTGCGTCGATGCACGAGGCACGTGCAACATGCAGCCCTTGGGCAGATCATGGCGGCACAGCGCAGCACTGAGCTAAATTTCAGACGCCATGTTCTTCCCAGAAGTGGTGCGCGGCACGTGTATCGAGCATTTCCACAACAATGAATGTCGCCACTTTTCCCAGGATAGAGGGCTTTACGGATGAGAGGAGAGCCACGTGACTGGCGCCCCGCTGCGGCGAGATGTCGAAACGCACTTCTCCCGAGCGAACAAGTGTGTTTCAGGTCCTCGCCGCCGCAAAAGCTGTGCGTTTACATCTATACTTCGTTTCAGCTTGGGTCCAGACGCAGCCGATGCTACAAGCGCGAGCTCCGGGCTTCCAGCGTCCCTGCCAAGTACGCGCGCCCGTGCAGTGCAAGCACTGTTCCAGGGCCACACGCTCGTGCTTGTAGCATCGGCTGCGTCTGGACCAAAGCTGAAACGGAGTACTAGGTCTTTTAGGTCCCCCTAAAGTTCCTGTATAGGCTCCCTACGGGAGCCAGAGTTGCGCGTTCATCCCTCTAGCGCCGTCTTTCCTGCATGGCATGTTGATCCAGCTCCTCACGTGACTGAATTCGGCGAATAGCGGCGCCGCGCGCTCAAAAGCAGGGGAACGTACGGCGGGGCGCGCGGAACGTCTACTTCCCTGCACGGCACTTGATCCGGCTCTTCACGTGATCGGATATCGGCAAATAGCGGCGCGGCGGCACGTGGAAAACAGACGCGCAACTCTGGCTCTCGTAGGGAGCCTATACAGGAACTCTAGGTCGCCCTAAGGCCCCGTCATGTTTTAAAAGTAGCGCAAGGTGCGCCGATGCGCGAGGCACGTGAAACATGCAGCCCTTGGGAAGATAATGGCAGCACAGCGCAGCACTAAGATAGATTCCAGACGCCATGTTTTCTCCAGAAGTGGTGCGCGGCACGTGTCTCGAACATTTCCATAACAATGAATGGCGCCACTTTTCCAAGGATATGGCGAATTTCGGTGGTCATTTCCCGGCAAAATATTTTGCCATTTCTTCGGCAAGAGCGTTCGCGTGGTCAAAGGCTGGCGGGTGCAAGCGGTTCGGGTGGCGCATCTCATGCGTGTGCTGACAATTTGCCGGCAGAATTTTTGTCCGAGCTCCAAGAGGTCGGGCAGCTTGTCTGCCAGACTGTATCCGGTATCGTCACATCCGATTGGGGAAAGGGAACCAAACGAAACAATGCTTGCCAAAAGCGGCAAATAGCGGGTTCGAGTGGCAAACGAAGCCATCGAGACAGACACCCATATGTGTTCCGAGACAAGACAGCGAAAACAACGAAGATAAAGATAATTTATGTTTCAGAGAAGGCCAACATTTTTTGAAGAATTTGTCAAGCCTGCGGAAGGTTAGTTTTCTCTGAGACACGAACCTCATCATACATTACTTTGTTTTACAACTGTGTAATAACACGTTATTATACCGCAGAAAAAAGAAATGTATGCATAGTGAAGCAGTTCAATACTCGAATACGCATTACAATTTCAAGGGGGGTGGGCGCAATGAGAAAACTGAGGATTTCAAAAAAGGTGATAACAATAAACAGAATATGAAAAGTGACGCTGGCAAGCCTCCTTAGGACCCTTGTAAATTGGCGACAGTTCCTCGGAAATTTAAACACTCATATATTGAAATTTGACGCGTGTGCGGACAGAACCACACCGATTTATTCATCTGCCTTTCCTTTAACTTTATAATTTCAGATCCTCTAAGCTGTGCGGACCGTGGAAATGTTAATAATTCGGAAACTCTCGTGAAGCCACTTGTGTTTACACACATCTCAAGGAGTCAGAATGCGCGTGCTTATTGTACCATAGAATAATCGAGGAAGAAGTTAGCGAAGCTCACGCGCGACCCAGGCGAATAAAAACGCCAGTTGCCGGCGCTTTGTGTTCGGGTGGAGAGGGTCAAGTGGTGCGCCGCTGGCCGCGCTGGCGCGTTTTTGGTCGCCGGTGCCACCGGCAAGGACTCGCCGGCGATTGAGCACCCCAATTCGCCAATAGAGGGGCTTTAGGTCCCCCAAAGCCGTGTATTGGGAGAGTTTGGCCATTCATTGGTTTGAATAGGCGAGCATCTCGGGCCAACCACAGGCCGCGTAACAGCCCTAGTGGTGGTCATGAGCTCTAAAAATGCGACTAGACTAAGTTAAGCCGTTTTAGCGTCGCTCGAGTAAAAAGGTATAACTCTTGGTGACTGAATAAACTCTTGGTGACTGAAAACTTGGCACATGGGAGGTTTTCGTCACGTGCATATTCAATCGGTAAAATAAACAAAAGTGCGCTCCAAACCAGTGCGGACTCGCTAGAAACAGCGTCTGAGACTGGGGCGCTGAAGGCGGAGCTTCTATTCCCAGCTTATGATTATGTGACCATATAAGATACAAGATCAAATCCGGAGAAGAAAGGTGCAGGACTTATCTTCTAGCCAGTGTGTGTTACACACGCAGTGCCTTTGCGCCAGCTCGGATTACACCAACCCCGATCTCGCAACATGTCCGGTTTGCGTCACTCCGAGCCACGTGGCTCAGAACCTCATTTCGAGATCCACTGGCCAACTAGGAGCATCCGAAAAGTGTTTTCGCGTTCGAGCTTCTAGTTCAATCAAAGCTTGGTCAGGCTTCCTCGCGCACCAAAGAAGTAAGGGAAAAGAAAAGAAAAGAAAATGCTCCATGACTCGCAGCCGAATTCGCGTTTAGAGGTGCAGTAAAACAGTAATTGAAGTCCCATGGCTGCCATGGCGTGTCGTGTGATGCCACGTTTTCGTATCTTTATCTGTTTTATTCTTAATTTACCTCGACCTCTTGTTCCCTCCTCTGATCTAACATCGCTGTCTCCCTCTTTGTGTCACGGGGGAAAGTAATTACGCTTACTCCTGTCACCTTCGATCTGGCGACAGCCAGGGAATTCCGATAGGTCCCGACACCGTTTCATCTTACGATGTACTGCAGAAAATGCCAAAAGCTAACAAAGCCAATCCAATGGCGCCTGAGGGCCACGTGACCCGCGGGAGGGGTCGGAGCGAGATGCGTAGGCACGCGATGCGTTAATAGAGATGTAAAATTTCGTGAAATATTAGATGGCCCGAAAAAAACCTTTTTTTTCAGGTTTTTTTCAGGAAAATTTGGACATTTAGGAAAAATTGAGATTGCTGCGTGGACGCATTTATTACACCAACACAATATGATAAGGCAGGACCATTTGGGAAGTTTCAATATCTGAAATACTTCAAATTAAGGTGTATGTAATATCAACAGCTTACCAAGCAGAAATACCATATTTTCGTAAGGCTAAACAGCGTTGCATGTGTCCCCCAGGACTTGTTATTCCGAGTCGGAATCGCTGGATAAAGGAACACTCGCTTTCATGTCGGTCGAAGATTTTTTCAGGTTCAGATTTGAGTCTGAATTCACATCAGTCAGCAGTGTGAGGCACGTTTCAAAGTCGCCTCCACATGACTTTTCACACGCTCATACTCTGTGTCAAGTAGAGGCCCGCTCAATAGGTATCGGCTAGGCGGTGTGTACGATGGTCGAAGCATCTTGAAGGCCACTTGCCAATGCTCGTTTTCCGCTGGGGAGAATGGCGTGTTGGCTAAGTACATCGCCCTAGCCAAAGCTGCGTCAATTTGGTTTTGAAGCGCAGGAATTATTTTGTCAACAAACGAAGAAATACTCGCGCATTTTTTTGACGACGTAGATTCCGCTGCGCGTCGGCTAGCCTCCGACTCACTTGATGGGGGCACTGATGAGCTCCCAGAGAGATTTTTTCCATGTTCTTTTGCACACGACTCCTTGACGTCTTGAGGACACTTCTTGCACGACAGCAGATGCCTTGTAAAGCGTGTAGCATTCGGAAATCCGTGCGACACTTGGAAGTACTTACATACTGCTTGTTTTTTTCCCGCGGTCGACGTTTGTAAAACTTTAAAATGCTTCCAAACGCTAAACTGCGGACGAGCCATGTTGTGAAATTCTTCACGTTGCGTGTTCTCCGATGAGATACACGTTGGTCGAGATAGTTTGGATAGCTTAGATCAACGCCATATGAAAATGGCGATGGCGATTGCTGGCCGCGATTTCATTGAAGTATGCTTTGTATTCACAAAACAAAACCGAAACCCGAACTGCACAAAATGTAACAGTGTGAAAACATAACTGTGAATGGAAATTGTGATATTTTTCTATGTGTTCAACCTTCTGATGTAACAAAAAAAAAAAAAGATTTGCTCCTACAATTTTTTACGGTTCCGTGTGATGGTTTGTAGTAATAAAAATAGCTCATAATTGGTTGCAGTAGACAATTTCCACAACGCAAGAAGTTTTAAAATGTTGAAGTGCGCGTAAAACACATCGTCAAAATCGCCGAAAATTTACCACTTCGACGAAACGAAATATATGAATGCCATTTCAAAGGGTTACAGAGCTTGTACATTTGAAAATGACAACTTCAATTATTGCCTGCTATTTATTTGAGTCACATTATTGTTTTCCTAAAATCAAATCAAAAGTAGGACTGCTGAAAATAGTGTTACTGTGAAGCAAAAATGTGGCTGGAAATTTTGAAGGTTTTTTTCGACTTTTGTCTCTTTGAAAAAAAACACAAAAAAACGGATTTTTTCCGAATTTTTCTGGTTCTTTTCAACACCTTTACATCTCTATGCGTTACCAGCACAGGATTGGCTGGGAGGGCTCGTAGGGTCTGCTGCGGTCCATCCGAAGGTGAAGCAGAGTGGAATCATGCGGGGAGGAAAGCAGAAAACATCCAGCTGATTTTCGAGGTGAAGAATTGCAAACATGGGATAGAGGAAGCAAAAAGGCACGCGATGCCTCCCTCTAACGATTTCCTCGAGTTGCAGTTAATTAAAAGTCTTACGGAATTCGCAGTACTCAAAAGTTTCCCTAAATACTTTTGTTTTTACAGGGAGTATTCTTTTTTAGAGTCATCGAGTGTCTCTTTTTATCAATTTGCAAGATTTCAATCGTAACCTCGCGTTACGTTATGAAACCTTTCGGGTGGGTGCGTTAGGGGTCGCCACGCGCGTTTACGTGCCATTCCGAAGCCAACAAGCTGTCCACGCGGAAAGATCATCGCTGTGCTTTTGAGTTGAGTTGAGGTAACTTTTTTCTTTTTTATTTAAGCAGCGCGTGTTCTGTCTAGTTTTATATAAACCAGCGGGATGTTTACAAACGAGTCAGCATTTGCCGATAGCAGCGCCACCACAGCAACGTGACGTCAGGGCCGCCTGTTGGTCTATACAGCATCCGTAGCACTACATTCCACGAATGTGCGATGAGGCCCGTTCACGCAGGTCTCGTTTCCTTGAAAGCACAAAGGAAAAAAAAAATCGATCTTAGTTTTTTTTATCCAATTTCAAAAATGTTTTTTTTTGCGCATTTTACATTGTCATACTTTTTTAAGCAAGTTATATTTCGGGCTGAAAAACAGTTTTTCCGAAAGCAAGTAGCGGGTGGTCACGCCACCTTTGGGGATACGCTCCTTAATCATAAATAAAATTTTCACAAAAAAATAACACAAGATTTAAAAGCATGTTCGGAATGAGCTGCACCTTAGAAATGATCTTGCAATTATTGCAAAGCTTTTTTTTTTAAATTAAGACAATCCAAAGAGGTTGTGCACGTTTTCTCCACGTACGTACTTTCAAGCGCCTGTGTTTTTGAACGACAAAATGGCGACATTGAGTGCCGTGCTTTCATATTGGCACGAGCCAATATGTTTGAAGCCCTGTGGATTGAACCCTAGGTGGAACACGATCGATAGGCTGAGAGAAGTTGACGTCAGTCGAATGTACTTTACCGACCGAACGACACGGCAGGCCAGAATTCTGAGCTCCCCCCCCCCCCCCTTCGCTCAGCAAGTTTCTAATTGGAACTATTTGACTTTTTTCACTAATAGAAAAGTTAAGTAACAAATCTTACTTAAATAGCCGATTGATCGTTACGATTAGCCCTATATACTATGTCTCCCTGGTCGTATAACTCACCTGCACAAGCCGTATTAAGTGTAGCTTTCACAGCTTTTTTTAAACAAATCTGTAAGCTTTAAAAAAAACAAAGTCATACGTACCATTAATTTATATATATCAAAGGCACGTACTTTCGGAGTTGCTGTACTAGGAAGTTTATTGTATATGTTACGACAGTTTCGCCGAGAGGCTCGGCTTCGTCAGAGGATGGCATACATGTGAGGACATCAGACTGCGCAGATCAGTAAGCTGCTAATTGGGCGAGAAAGACATGACGCAAGAAAAAAAAGTATATATATACAAGGTGGTTTTTTTTTTAAGCTTTAGAGATTTGTTTAAAAAAAGCCGTGAAAGTTTCACTTATACAGTTTGTGCAGGTGAGTTATGCGGTCAGGGATACATTATGTGGGTGGATAATGTTTGCGATAAGTCGGCTAATATATAAAAATTCGTTAATTAACTTTTTAATTAGTGAAAATAGATGAGTTGATTTTGTGGTTTTCGATGACGCCCTCTAAGTTTGTAATTAAAACCATATGTTTATTTTTACTAATTAAAAAGTTAATTAACGAATTTTTATTAATTAGGCGGCTTATTGCAAGCATTATCCACCCACATAATGCCCCTGGCAGTATAACTCACCTGCACAAGCCGCATAAGTGTAAGTTTCACGGCTGTTTTCAAACAAATCTGTAAAGATTAAACAAAAAGACCACCCTGTTATATATATGTACAGGGTGTTTTTTTTAAGCTTAACAGATTTGTTTAAAAAAGCCGTGAACGTTACACTTATGCCGCTTGTGGAGGTGAGTTATACGGCCAGGGGACATATTATAGGGGGCTAATCGTAACGATCAGTCGGCTAATTAATTAAAATTTGTCAATTAACTTTTCAATTAATTAACATAGACTAATTGTTCTAATTAGAAATTTGCTCAGCGTAATCGAAAACCCCTAAATCAGTCATTTTCAGAAAGACTTTGAGCGCGTGAGAAGCGTAGTAGTGCACTAAAGTTACCACTCGTGGCGCAGGTACAAGGCTAGAGGTTGCGATAAGGCGCCCGAGTGATTTTTCCGTCTGTTATCTGGCCACAGCCTCGTACCTGCTCCACGAGTGGTAACTTTAGTGCACTACTACGCTTCTCACGCGCTCAAAGTTTTTCTGAAAATGACTGATTTAGCGGGTTTTCGATTACGCTGAGCGAATTTCTGATTGGGACCATTAGTCTATTTTCATTATTTACAAAGTTCATTAACAAATTTAAATTGATTAGCCGACTGATCGTTACGATTAGCCCCCTATAATATGTCCCCCTGGGCATATAATTCACCTCCACAAGCTGCATAAGTGTAACTTCCACGGCTTTTTTAAAACAAATCTGTTGCAAGCACCCTGTATATATATATATATATATATATATATATATATATATATATATATATATATATATACACACACATGTATATATATATATATATATATATATACCGGGTGTTTTTGCGAGGACTTTCAAAAATCCAAAAAAAATAAAGCGTTTGAAAAAAAAAGAAGAAAGAAATTGCCTTCGGGAACAAGCTATTAGCCGCGGCGGACGTCAGGAATTGCCAAAAACATAATAATCAGCCAGCTGATTATTTGGAATTTGTCAATTAACTTTTAATCAGTAGAAATAGACATATTGTTTCAATTAGAAAGTTGCTGAGCGCTATCGAAAACCACTAAATCAGTCATTTTCAGAAAGACTTTGAGCGCGTAAGAAGAGTTGTAGCGCACTAAAGTTACCCCTCGTGGAGCATGTACAAGGCTAGGGGTTGCGGTAAGGCGCCCTCGCGATTTTTCCGCCTCTTATCTAGCCCCAGACTTGTTCCTGCTCCACGAGTGGTAACTTTAGTGCGATACTACTCTTCTCACGCTCTCAAAGTCTTTCTCAAGATGACTGATTTAGCGTTTTTCAATAACGCTCGGCAACTTTCTAATTGGAACCATATGCCTATTACCACTAATTAAAAAGTTAACTAACAAATTTGAATAAATTAGCTGGGTAATTAGTATGTTCTTGGCAATTCCTGATATCCGCCGTGGCTAACAGTTTGTTCCCAAAGACAGTTTTTTTTTCAAACATCCTGATTTTTAGGATTTCTGAAAGGCTTCGCAAAACACTATATATATACCTGGTGTTCCAGTTTAATTCGAACAGATTTATTACAAAACATTCGTAAAAGATGCATGACTACGGCTTGTGCAAGTGAGTTATACGGCCAGGTGGACATTGTGTGTTTGGCTAATCTTCGCGGTAAGTCGGCGAATTAATTAAAATTCGTTAATTAAACTTTGAATTAGTGAAAATATACATATGACTCCAATTAGAAACTTGTTGGGCGGCATCAAAAACCACTAAATCAACTCTTTGTAGAACAACTTGAAGCTCATGGGAAACTCGGGGGCGCACCACAGTCACCACTCGTGAAGCAGGCGCAAAGCTAGCAGTGGCGGAACGCGTGTGGTTATACTTCGTTTCACCCTAAGTGCAGACGCAGCCGAAGCTACGAGCCGATAGAACAAATCAGAGAAGCTCACGATCGTGGTGTTCGTTGTGTTTCTGCACGTGTTCCATCATCGCTGAACCAATCATAAACGGAAAAGTCCCTGTGACTTGCGCTTTTGATGCTGCTTGATTACTCCCATTAGCTCGTAGCGTCGGCTGGACTCAAATGAAACGAAGTAGAGATTATCATCGCGTTCCGCCACTGCTAGCCTTGCGCCTGCTGCACGAGTAGTAACATTGGTGCGCCGTCGAGTTTCCCCTAAACTTTAAATCATTCTAAAACAACAACAAAAATTGGGTTGTGTGTATGTTTATACAGCCTACAACTTAATCTGCCTCAACGGAGACTTCTCTCCCAGCTGTAGATGAGAAATATAGCCATTGAAGTACAACAGCTAGCCTGGGATCTTTAACGTGCGCAACGCAGTAGTAATACACTACCGCACGCCGGTACGATGCTCATCCAGATCGAAACGGGCAGGAATGGGGATTGAGCCCAGGATCCCTGGGTTCTGCAACGCGAGCTTTCGCTCCACGTGCTCCGATCTAGCGTGCGCTCGCCCACTCAGTCACCGATCCTTTTCTTTTTTCACAACAAAACTTTTATTTAAAATTATTTTTATGTATAAGGGTTAAAGAACATTGTTTTTATAGAAAATTTAATTTCTAAACACGGCTCAAGAAAGCGCAGGACCAACAAACACTTCACAACCAGTTTCACTGATGAGGCCAAGCCGCGCCTACTTATGCGAGGCTTTCAGAATATATGCTCCGAAAAACAAAACAAAAAAAAAAACAACAATTTTACCGTGACTTGATAATTCACCTTCACCGCAATGCAGCTGACGCTCACCTTTGCAACCGCGTTCCCAGAGTCGCCCAACATTCCAACCCTTGCTGCTCCGTCGCCTCGGTAAGCGAGCTCACGTAGATGAACCCGTCGACAAAGTGCTGCCATGCAGGCTTCGCTCCTTCCGACACTTCGAGGTGCTCGGTCCTGGATTGCCATAAAGCATAAAGCAGCCAAGAAGGACCAAAACCTCACATGCTCTTGTGTCAGGATGCTTCCTGATGTTTAAAAACTTCGCACTTTTCCAGCTGACGTACAAGTCGACCCTCAGCACCGCTCGAAGCTCTGCCCAAAATAAGTTCAGCATTTGTGCAGCATAAAAAAAAAAGTGCTGTAGCGTTTTAGGGGTTGAACATAGCATACAGTTCGTCAACCATGGCTCGTAAAAACCCTTTTTAACAAGCCATGTCTTGACTACGGAGAAGTTTTAAAGTGAAAGCGAAGAAAGAAATTCTTGATCGCCATTTTAACCAGGTATCTTCTCAAAACGCTGAAATACATCAGAGTCAACGACACTCCCAGCAAAAACATGATACATTGGAGGTGGCGTTATTAGAGTCAAGTGTATCCCAATACAGGATTTTTCTTTTAACTTTCTCCAGATACTCCTGGGAGGGGCGGGCTTCGAAAACTCCTTAGCCGCTGCTATTTCTCTATAAAATCTCAAAATGCGCGAGCGGGAGTCCCCTGCGTGTCCTTCGGAGCACGCCCTCGAGCCGTTGGTTTAGACATCGTCCTCCCAGTTCCGTGAAAGAGGAAACAATTAGGGGGTCTGTTCGATCCCTGAAAAAAAAAAGAAAACCGTTGAACTTTCATCTTAAGTTTCACGTTTACGAGACCTAGGCCGCCTTTCTTGAGACTTAGAAACAGCTTGCTTCGCCTCATGCGTTCAAACCTTGAGCCACAGACAAAAGTAGCGAAAAAACGATGCAGTTTTGCAGTGTACACTCGGAGGAACACGGCAACACTTGTGCCACGTAGCACACAACAGGAACAAATACAGAGTTGCCATAAACAGAAGAACGATTGAGACAAGGACATTTTCTCGGGCGTGTCAGTATCCGACTTTCCTTCTGGTGGATGATTAATGTCCAGACCGCTGCATCAAGCACTCAGTTGCTTTTTTCCATGCTGACATTAAGATAGTTCGACACGCCTGGGGTCCAGAGCTGACTCCGAGATGGACGATCTGGCTTGGAGTCCCAGTCTCCAAAGCCATGTGCCGGCAGACGTTGTCATTATTCATGACCGCACCGAGGCGCCGCACAAGTCTGTGATGTGCTGCATCACCGCGCGCTTGCGTTCTCGACGAGCACAACACAGCCACATCATCCGAGTTACGCGAGCACTTTTAGCGACCCCGACGACAGAGTCAGTCCCGCAAATACTTGCATCACCGAGGATTGTCCTGCAGAGTGATTCGAGGTACAGCGCGGATAGTATCCGGAGACATCGGGCAGCCCTGCCGTACGGACCTATTCACTGCTATACACCGACACGCGGGCTTGACGTCACGGAGCTGCGGCGGCGCTGCGGTCGCGCCGGAGCCGGGGGGTGTGGCAGGGTGTGGGCAAAAGGGCGCACGTTTCGCATGGGCGTCATAGCATTTCAGCATGCCGCGCAGCTGTGTTGCCGTTAATTGCACCGAAATGTACAAGAAAAGTAGCGGAGTGAGTTTTCACACAAGGATTCCCGCGGACTCTGGAAAGGCATAAAAGGTGGATAATATCCGTGGATCGAAAAGAATCGTCGCCTCGCGCGAACGACCGCTTGTGCGGCAACGACACTTCTCTTGAAGGCAAGTGCGGCTTCCGCTTCAATCTCCGATCCCGGAGGCTTGCTACATGTGCAGGGAAAGCGTTGCCTGATCAAGACCGCCGGGATTTTGTTCCCATGTGTTCGCGCACAAGGCATCGGCCGGCTTACTGTCGGAGGCTCGCTACGCCCGGTCCTACCCAGCAAGAAGAGGACTCGGCGACAGAACGGCAGTGTTGTAGGCGTTACCGGAGAAAAAGTAACGAAGTATGTTACTCGTTGCCTGCAACACAAGTAACGCATTACCGAGCTACGTTTGCCTAAAAATAAAAAGGGACCCGTTACCGCTACCGATGACAAAAGCAACGCACGTTACTTCTGCGTTACTTTTTAAATTAAGATTTAGAACATTTTACGGTTGTGACGATTACCATGTCATATATCAAAGAAACATTATGTTCGTGCAGAAGCAGAACAAAATTACTTTGTCTCGTTTTGCCGGTTTCACCTCAATACTCACGAGAAAAAACGCCAGAGAAAACGTGGCTTGACGCCTAAAAAACAACGGAAAAAATTGAAGTGTAATTTCTTCAAGACTTGGGGAAGAAGTAACGAGTAACGTAACTGCGTTACTTGAAGTAGTAACGTAAGTACGTTGCACCCGTTACTGTGTCGAAAACGTAACGAGTAGGTTACTACATTGTCGAAAAAATAGCGCGTTACCGGCAACGCCGTTACTTGTAAACGTGTTACCGCTAAAACTGCAGAAAGGACAAAGCGTTACTGCTTGTCATGCCTTGTGGTCATGAGGGTAGGAAAAATATCATGCCACGGCTTGAAGACGCTGTGTGTATTTAATCAATTAGATGGACACACACTTCCGCAGACCCACAGACTGCTGATCCCGCCGGCAGTGCGGAAACCGACTCGTAGTAATCGTGAGGCTCTCGAGAGCTTGTACGCCTGCACCGTGTCGGCCGTGAACTGGCAGGCGAAAAAACTTTAAATAAATGACGACATGAGCCGTCGACTTCGGTGGCAGCAACTTTACGTCGAAGTCCAGCAGGCCTTGTTTACGGCATACGGATCGTCGAAGGCAACGCCGTCCACGCCGGTTGTTTCTATGCCGCTGCCGTTCAGGCTCGGGCAGCGAGGCTCAAATAGTCGGGCATAGGATACGACATACGTTCTCAGGAAATACGACGCACAAATAAAGATACAAGCGTTCCTACAACGACAACAACGAGCGCACGCCATAGAACGCAATGGCGAAAACACGGAAAGCCGGGCTGCTCTTGCCCACATAGCTACCGCGCATGCGCGGCCTTGCGGCGTGTTGGTAAACAGAGTCGCTCCGCGTGTCGGTCTATAGGAGCCGTCGTGTTCCCGTTCACAAGCAGGCGAGTCGTGATATCGCGGAAGGCACAGCTGCGCGTATTCTTAGAAAAAGATGAGAAGCCGTGCAAGATTTTTAAAACGGGGGAACCCCAGCATGCATCTCGTCACAAGAATAAAACCCTGCAAGTAGGCGAAGCCGAGGCGACGAGACAAAAGAATATCGAAGAAGCCTTCGTGTGCGCTTACACCGACCCGTTCGCGAGATGGAGAAATATTAAGTCAGCCGCACCCCGCGAGAGGCGCTGCCCAAGATCTCTGAAGCCGCCAAAGAACAAATGAACGGGAGATTTCGACGACGGAGGTGGAGGTTGCCATCAAGGATTTGGCACCGCGCAAGTCAGCAGGAGTAGACGGGCTCGGCAGCCTCTTCTTCAAGTCATTCACAGCCTTGCTGAGCCCTATTCTCGAAAGACGTTTTTGACGACATGTTCGAGCGAGGACTGATGCCACCCTCAATGCGTCAGGCGGTCACGGTACTCGTCCCGAAGAAAAACCCAAAGGGAGCCCCGAAAGTTGACCACTTTCGGCCTATGAGCCTGCTCACGACCAACTACAAAATCCTTGCACAAATCTTGGCAAAGCGACTGGAATGCTGCCCTCGGGATGCCATTGGAGACCACCAAACATACGGCATCAAGAGGCGCAGCATCACCTCAAACCTGCACGTGATGCGCATCGTGTGCGAAACTGCGCAGGTTCAGCAGTGTCCTCTGGCGGTTCTGCAAGTCGACCTTAGCAAGGCATTCGACTGGGTGAGCCACTCCTTTTTGTTCCAACTCTAGAAGAGTGTGGCATCGGTACGCTTTCACTCAGCCACCGATCCCCCCTCAAGTCGTTCTAAAATTGACTGAAATAGTGGTTTTCGATTATGCTCAGCGTGTTTCTAACTGTAACCATATGATTATTTTTACTAATTAAAATTAATTAAGGAAGTATAGTTAATTATTCGACTTATCGCAAAGATTAGCCACCCACAGAATGTCCCACTGGCCTTATAACTCACTTGCACAAACCAAATTAGTGTATATTTTACGAATGTTTTGTAATAAATCTGTTCGAATTAAAATGAAACACCAGATTATATATATATATATATATATATATATATATATATATATATATATATATATATATATAAACCCTTGTTTACAGCCGGCACACGGATAGAGATCCCCGACATTTGGGTAGCGCTAGGATTTGTAGTACTGGTTTCGCTTGGCCGAATACAGGCCCCAGATTGCTAAAAGCAGTTTGCATACGCACATCTAGATGATGTTGCGACTGTTTACGTATGCGTTTGCGTTCCGCTGCACTACGATTGCTGGGTTGACGCACTTTGCAGCGTTTCGCTGAAATCTTGAGTGCGTCGCACGCAGCGCAAACGCAAGGGTCTCTACGATATTCTCAATTTCTATATTTTACCCGCCAGTTCAGATACCCGCAGAGACGCAGAGATCAGTAAACCGACCCTGGTCTGTAAACGCTTCTAGAACGAATGCTCAAGGATAAGGATAATGATAACAAAATTTAATTGTTCACAATCAACTAACATGTCTGTGCCAATGACAAAACGGCACCGAAGTCTTCGAGGCTATCGATCAGCATTTTAATAGCCATATACACAGTGGCCGTGAGTGATGCTTGGACGAGAGAGATAAATGTATTCACAAAGATCGGCAGCATTTTTTAACGTTTAAAAAAAATTTAAATGGAGAGTAGCAGCCGCAAACTGCCCCGTATTTTGTATTTTCTAAAATATATAGCCTAAATCCGAGATCGAAAGGGCCTAATAGCTTGAAATTTTTTCATCGCCGATAAAGGAAAATAATATAATGCTCGACGCATCGAGATATAAGCTTATGGAACACCTTGGGACAATAAAAATGAAAAACCTGGGCTATTGCGTGCTCAAAGATGCGTCTAGAACACATTCCGCATTTGAATACCAAATTCGACGTCCTCGGCAGACTGACAATGAGAGGCTCGAACTCAGAACTGGGTCGTATGACGTACGGCCCGTCGAATGGGAGGCAGGTTCAAGGGGTCCTCTGTTCTCACATAACTCGGAATTCTGAAAGCCGGAACAAGAGATGATCAGTGCGCAATCGGCCACTGAATGTCTTTCATGTTATGACGTTGTGAAAAAAGAAAAAAAAAGAAGAAGAAAACACTTTGAAACTCGGAAATTTCACAATCTTCGCTAAAGAACGCTGTGTGAAAAAAGAAAAGTATAAATCAAAAATACCACACGACTCGAAGAAAATTAAAGATGGATCTCTCGCCTTATAAAACTCGATCGTCTCGCTTTGTAAAACTTCGTGGTTCCAGGAAAATCGTGTTAGGCGTCGCTGCCCCCGTGAATTATGGCGAAACAGGTACGAAACACGTGGCGCCTCACAACTCCCGAAACTGTTCGACTTTCCCGAGAGTGGAACACATACACACGTGTCACTTTGTATTCTGTGCGCACGTTCACAGGTCGGCTTCTTTGATTTGACTTAAAGAGGTGTTGGCACGCAATACCAATCTACCATATTGTTGTTTGTTGTGAGAGATTGTCTTCCGAAGCGAGGACTGCTGCTGCGTGGAGGGTACAGCGGAACGTATCGCTCACGCACGCAATCGCGGCACATAACGACAGAAAGGCGGCGAAGATTGCGTCGGTGAGACTAATGGCCGCTGCACACGGCACCGTTTTCTTACGTGTTCTTACGTTACGTATGTGTCACCGATATATTTGTGTCTCGAAAGTCGCGTGCCTGGCTATCTTCTTGAACGAGTAGGCACTCTTAGTTTGAAGCACAGATGTCCCGGTGAACTGTACGTAAGATTTCCTAACGTAGATAACGTTAGAAAACGGGGTTGTGTCAACTAAAGTCACAGGATCATGGGAAAAGTAGCGCCATTCCGGGGGATTAGTCACTAAAGTCACTGGATCCTGGGAAAGTAACGCCAAGCTCCCCGTGTGGTCGCCATCTTGGTCCGTGAAATGAGCAATTTCTCCTTGACCCCTCCGTTCTTGGTGAGCCGATCTAGATTCGCTGGTGACGGGTAGCTTTATGGAGTCGTTTTTTGTATACCGAGATTTTGCTAACCACACACCGGCGAAACAAGCGTACACCTTCGTACCACCACCAGATGCTGTGTCGGTTCTTGGAGGCACTGAAAATAAGTTTACTGTCTTGAAATACGCAAGAAGAACAATATAATTGTAAGAGATCCATGGAGATGGGCATGATTAATAAGTTGATCGCATACAAAGTGCCAAAGACTCTTATATTGGCGAGGAACGCTTCCAGTACGATGATGCTTCATGGTGATCTTGGCGCGACTGGTTTAGAACGACCCCCTGGAAGCTTCGAAGATTTAAATGGACCAAGATGGCGATTTCCATGGCAACATAGACCGATTAGCCAATCGCCTTGCGAGGTTTGGGTCGTCTGTATGTTAGTATCCGTTTGTGTCCGGCTAGCAGGTAGGGAAGGCAATGGCGCTACTTTCCCAGGATCCAGTGACTTTAGCGCACACCAGCTTTGGAGCACGCGGGGCGAAAGCTCGCGCTGCAGTAACCAAGGATCCCGGGTTCAATCTCCCAGCCCTGCCCGTTTCGATCTGGATGAGCACCGTACAGGCGTGCGGTCCTGTATCACTACTGCGTGGTGCACGTTAAAGACCCCAGGCTAGCGGTTGTACTGCACTGCCTAAACTTCTCATCTACGGGTGGGAGATAAGTCGCCCATTGAGGCAGACCAAGTTCTAGGCTGTATAAACATACACACACCGGATATATTTTTAGCGCCATTGCCTCTTCTGTTTGTTAGCCGGACACATGCTAACACACACAAATGTCCAAACCTCGCAAGGTGATTGGATGATTCGTTTCACTTGCCATGGAAATCGCCATTTTGGTCATTAAAATCTTTGAAGCTTCGAGAGGGTGGTTCTGAACCAGTCGCGCCAATATCGCTATGGAGCATCACCGTACCAAAGCGTTCTTCGCCAATATGAGCGTCTTTAGCGCTATGCATGCAATCCACTTATCAACCACGCTTATCTCTACAGATATCTTACGATGGTATTGCTGTTCTTGATATTTAAAGGCAGAAAAAATATTGTTGATTGGCTCCAAGCACCGGCCCCGCATATGGTGGCGATGCGAAGATATGCGCTTATTTCACCGGTGTGATAACAAAATCTCGGTATTGAAGAAACGTCTCTACGAAGCTATACCCGTCACCAGCAACTTTAGATCGGCTCACCAAAAATGGAGAGGTGAAAGAGAAACTGCTCCTTCCATGAACCAAAATGGCGACCGTACAGGGGGAGCTTGGCGCTACTTTCCCAGGATCCAGTGACTTTAGTTTGAACCGGCCTCTAATAAAGCCACTTAATGTGTTCATGTTTGTCTTAAAGGGGCGGTGCATCGATATTCAATTGGAATGTTTTTGTCATTACACGAGCTTATTGCCACTAGTGGGACTCAAGGATACAGGCACACAGTGCCACTGGCCATGAAACTCCTTTGTTGCGGTGTAATTTCAAGGACAAAGAAGAGCGTGTTCATTCAATCTGTCCTTCGCAAAACTTGATGGCGTAGTTGGGCCGTCGCAGTACCGCCCAGTGACGATGTTTGAATGCGGCTCATAGATCGGACCCGAATATTAGGTGGGCACTCGATTTCGGCTCGTGATAATCGATAGCTCGAGAATCATTCGGGTAGTGGCCCGTGTCGAATCGCTGCAATGACGACAATAGCCGAACCATAACAATGTCTGGAACTCAGCCCGTGTCCTGTGCCTTGTCAACCACCCCAAGGCGCGTCTATGAGCAACATTGGCGGCATATAATCGGCTCCAGATCACGTGGCCGCTTGTTCTGGTTGCGAGTTGAGGAGGTGAATGCTGCTCGTTTTTCTTTAATTTTTTTTGCGACTTCTATTGCGTGCGGTGAAAGTCAAACGCGTTTCATCGGTCATAAACGTCAGGGCTCCGTTTTAAGCGTTATTGGCGCGAAGAACAAAAATCGTAGCATCGCCCCTTTAAAGGAGAATTTGTGAATTTGTAGCGATCCAAAAGCGCTCAATGCTCGAGCCTTTAGAGCGGCAAATGCCAGCGCGTGCTTGCACGCTCACGAAAATACTAAACAAAAGGACCCCCAAAACCGGCCCGAATCTACCTAGGGAATCCTTGTAAAATGTTCCAACAGTCAAGGCCCCTGCCTTACGCGGGCTTTGGAAGTATAAATGGCGGCGCAACGCTGAAGTGGGCGGCCCTCGGAAGCAGACTTGTACACGTTACTGAAAAATAGTAAGGAACTACATTTACAATTACTCATGGCTAAATTGTAATTTATTACAACTACAATTACCCTCCCATAAAAGTAAGTGACCGTTACCCCCAAAAGTAATCCGTTACTTTCGTGGCGTTACTTTCAACAATATTGTCTTCAATTCAGAAACAAAGAAAAGAAGGTTATTCAAGTTCTTATTCTTGCCACCTGTTCCGTTTATTGACCTTGAGTATTTTGAGCAACAGCTTACTATCGAAAGTCTCGTCAGACATTTTGCGTTATTTCTAACTCAATATGTCGACTTCTACGCTGAACACCATTAAAACTGAGGTACTGGATGGGAGTGCCATATAGTGCCTCACGAATGTTTTATGCTCTGCATTGAGCTTTTTCAGCGAAGCAACGGAAGTACTATTTACCTCGAAGATAGAGCAAAGATTCGTCGTGGCAGCCGTTGCCTGATTTTCTAGAGTTTTAGTAGAACAGTAGGGTGATAACTAAATAATAAATAAGGTTTGGCTCGATGTTCTTCTTCCTTTGGTTTTGAACAGGTCGAGCCTCGGCTGAGACGGTGAATAAGAAAAAGTTTCCAATATTTAAATATAAGTAATCGAGAAAAAAAAACAACAGCAACAGGACACTCATAACAACAATTAATTAGGACGTTGGTAAAAACAAGGAAATGTAAACGCACGTTTGCCATGTTTACCTTTCTTGGTGCCGTTCAAAAACGCGCGGAGCACGGACCGACTGCAGTTTACTCTACAGCGTTCTCCAGATAGCCGTCCGCTGATGCCACGGGCAGCGAAGGGCGAAGAGAACTATAGTCCGTTACAACCTAAGAACGAAGGGCGAGGGTAAGACGTGCCGGGGAGGAGGAAGCAGACGGAACGCTGGAGAGAGAGAGGAAACCTCCTTCCCTCTTCTCAGCGTTCCGTCTGCTTTCTCCTCCCCGGCCCGTCTTACCCTCGCCCTTCCTTCTAGGTTGCAACGGACTATAGGTAAGCCGCACTATGGATAGAGTGAAACTCACGAGTTTCACTCTCTCCTCAAGCCCGGAATATTAAGTCTACGTCAGCCACCATTCTGTTTTATTTGTAAAAAATATCTGCTTGAGAAAAGATGCGTCCTGCTGGGGTAAAAACAGGAAGAAGAAAAAGGAACGACTATTACCATTTTCGAAGTGCTCGCAAAAAACTGACTCACAAAAAGGGTGACTGAGATGCAGATAACCTGGCTGGAATTCACAAATAAAGTGGGCCAACCCTAGAACTTAATCTACAAAAAAAAAGCAAGTAGCTTTTAAAACAGGGTCAAATAAGGTGAAAGAAGCAGAAAAAATACATCCTGTTTTCTAAGAGAAGATAAGTGTGCATCGACGAACGACAATGCTTGTGACAATAACACCTTCACATATTAGAGAGTTTTAGTAGATCGTTCCGATACCTCCGATACCCCCGATAACGATACTATATATGTAAGCGCAAAGGCGGAGGCAGAGTATCGGGTATCGTTATCGGAGTCATCGGAACGATCTACTAAAACTCTCTAGTATCACATCTCTTTTAGTGGATCTTAGTGTAAACGGAGCGTTGTCTCATATTGTGACGTTATGAAAATGATCGTAGTCACCATAACCGAGAAGGACATCGTTAATTCTTGTCTGTGCACTTACCGCCTTGAGCTTCTTGAAGAGGCATACAATCACTTGGTGTCTACCTCTCCCCGCCTTCGATCGCAAAGAAAAGACAGACAAAAAAAGCTGATATAACTTGCTCCCCCCTCCTTTTTTTCGTAGAAATGTTTATTTGGATTTTTCGACATTGTTGTTAGGGTCTAAAAAAAATAGATTCAGGCAGTTGATGTTGCAAAAAAAGGGTTTGCGGAACTGAGGAGTGCCAAGCCTCCCAGTGTCACTGCGCTTAACTTTACCAAAATGAAAACGACCTTTTCTTTAGAAGGGAGGGGGGGGGGGGAAGGGCTGAGCCTGAAAAAAGAAAAAAATATAACGGATTACAAGGAATCCGTTACGTAAAAAATGTAAGGGAATTACTTTAAAATTACTCTAGAAAATATGTAATTATTCCGTTACTAAATTACCGATAAATGTAAGGGATTACAAGTAATTTCGTTACTTGTAACGGATTACGTACAAGTCTGCTCGGAAGCGAATGACGGCGGAGCCCTCGTTCCTGGCACGTGTTCCTGGCGTTCGCACCACAATAGTTGTCGGGAGTTGTAAGAAACTCCCAAGTGTGAATTTTATCAATAGGTTTGAGGTGAGGAAACCCCTTCGCATAATGTACACGGAGCGGCCGTAAGAACAAGCAAAATTGGCCCGCGTGGCGAAATCAGAATTTCAAAAGTAAATTCCTCACGCCAACGTCGTTTTGCAAAACAAAGTTTTATGCATATTTTTTTTTCTACAGCTCCACCTGGAGGTGGCAAAACTTTTAAGATAAAGGAAGAATGCCGGCCTTCATTTCTCTATGTTCTTTACCGCAATGTTCGTCATCTGCACACTGGCTTGCGAGCTTGCTTTCAAAACACGTGCTGAACTAGAAAATAAATAAATAAAAATAAATAAATAAAGGTGAGAATGCCATAGCAGAAATTGGCGACAAGCAGGATAATCGTGGTAAATGATTTTAATGAAATATAGGAACGATAATACAGTTTCATTTCTTATTTAGAAAGAAGTAAACTTCTGCTAGTTGAGAGTTGGACGAAAATGTTGAAGTAGATACTAATAAAATAAAAGCTAAAAAAAAGAAAGGGAGGAACGAGGACTGATATGTTCTCCCTTTTGTTGAGCTTTCATTATATTATAACTTCTTGTGTTTGATAAAAAGGTAAAGATCGATTCCGATGTAGACGAATGTTTGTTTTATTTTGGTCGTCTGTTATTTGTTCGTGCATCCCTACATGCTCGGAAGGCATGTGGGAACGGATAGCAGATGAGAAAACAAACTATCGTCTGCTTTAGAATTTATTTTTATTAAACGCTTTTAAACATATGGATTTAGTTGAACGAGCTATAGGAGCCTAGCCAAGTACCTATAGTTGTTCTCGATCAACTGCTTGGCCACTCTTGGCGTTGGGCGGTGTTTCTCCTACATTTGCTTTCGTCTAGTACCCGTAGAAGACTCAATTTTGAGCAGGAGAATCTATCGCTTCACGTATTAATATTTGCGGCGTTTGTGGACTTTCGGCTTTTTGCTGTCCATATTCAAAGGCATTAAGGCTAGAGCTCCTTAGCGTACCCGCTTTTGCCTTGATGCTCATGAGATCGGACCGTTGCTTTAGTTATCGAATAAAATTAATTGAGCGAATTGCTTAAGTTAGCTAATAGCTGGATATATTTGTTTATGAAAAAAAGGAAAGAAAGCGAGGAAAAGAAACATTGAAAAAGAAAAGGGAGGTAGAAAAACGGGGGATGGGGAAAGCACACGTTAGTCCGGCGTGATTTATGCCAGTTGATAATATATTAGCATATTTTGAAGTGTGATGCGCTGTAAAAGGCGTGCGCTTGAGTTATGGACGCACTCGTACTGTACGACAGAAGAGAGTCAGCACAAAGAGTACGTCTACATGTTGAACCTGTTCTTGATGTACCTAATGTGTGGCAGCTTATTCGTATTGTACACCAAATCAAACAAAAAGTAGAAGCAGTGTGTGGCCACGGCAATCGTACAGTGATGATCCGGGTGATATTTTCTATATTTATGTTACGAATATTGCCGCGCGCGCAGCTTGCCAAGTAGGCAGCGCGCGCGTGGCCTAACGGTTATAGCGCCTGCCTCCCACGCGAAAAGCCAGGGTTCGATTCCTGGCCGCGGGGACACCTTTTTGTTGACATCTAATGTAATGTTCTGGTGAATTCGAGAACCGTGTTGCTTGTTCCAGGTCAGAAAGTTCTACACGCCGAACCTTCTGGGCCGATTATTCCAGAAGCCCACGCATGTACATAAGAGGCTCCGCGTGGCAAGCCGCAGTCAGTTTCGCCTCAGCGTTCGATCCTGCTGCTTCGCCGCTTTCGACGCCCGCGACGCTCTGTTATTATCTTCTGTTTCCTTTTTTACTTTTGGGCACAAGTTCGCCCCATTAAACGTTTAGTTTCTTCAGTTATTATCGCCTCATCACTTGTCATTCGTGACATTTTGGTGGAGGTGCGGGGTAACTCCAGCTCCCGGGATCCGGACCCCTGCTGCAGAAGCCGAAGAAGAACATCCCGACGATGACCACCCCGCCCGTCGTCGTCCTGCCCGTCGCTCCGCGGACGCCTACACCCTTCCTCGGCGAAAGCTACGAAGACGTCGAAGACTGGATTGACCAGTATGAACGCGTTGCCCGCCACAATGGCTGGACCGACGAGCAGCGCCTGCAGAACGTCTACTTTTCGCTTGAGGGGACCGCCAAGCACTGGTACGAGAACCATGAGTCCTCTTTGACGTCGTGGGACATCTTCAAGACCGGTCTGAAGGCTACATTCGTCAACCACCACCGCCGAGAGAGAGCCGAAGACCTACTTCGAACCAGAATGCAGGGCCCCAACGAGAGCGTCACCGGCTTCGTAGAGGACGTTCTGCGATTGAGTGCCCGCGCCGACCCTCGGGCTACAGAAGAGAAGAAGCTACGGGTCCTCATGCGCGGGGTGAGAGACGACATCTTCGGAGGCCTCGTCCGCAACCCGCCGGCAACCGTTGACGCCTTCGTCACCGAGGCAACCAACATCGAGCGCGCCCTCCAAGCGCGCGCTTCCCACTACCAGCGTCAACCAGGCGTCGCTGCACCCGCGCTTCTTAACAGCGAAAACACTCCGGGTACGCCGGACATCCGGGAAATTATCCGGGAGGTCGTCCGCGAGGAACTGCGAAGGTTGCTGCCAACCGCCAGTCGTCCGCCAGCCCTTTCTATCGCCGAAACTGTCCGAGAAGAAGTGCTTTGGGCGCATACTTGGGTAGTAATTCAATTACAGTAATTGAATTACTGTAATTTAATTACTTTTCTAGGTAATTTGTAATTGTAATTAATTACTTTTGGTCAAAAGGAATTGTAATTGTAATTTAATTACTTTCTAGCGTCAGTAATTGCAAAATTTCAGGCACAATTACAATTACTTTTGCAAAGCTTTGCGGCGCCGACAGAACCTCTCTGAAAGCCTCAACGCTCACGCAAGCGGCCTAGCTCTCGGTGAAACACTCGCACAAAGACACGCACTCACACACACGCGCAACATTAATAGCATCGTATTGTTTGTTGTTTTGTTGCTCACACTGCGGGCTGAGAGACAATCCTCTTTGGAGCCTACCTCAACGGCGCCGTGTTGCGCCCTCTGCTGTGCGAGCAGAAAACATTAGCGTAAACATGCCAAAATATTGAAAGAAAAAAAATTGAGCTTCAGCTTTCAGTTGAACTAGAAAATTTTATTGTCTATAAAGTTTTTTTTTTGCCAGCTTTTTACGTCTTTCTTTTAGTACTGTCGGATATTTGTATTTTTGTATTATTTTCAAGCTTATTTCCTGTTGGTTTCACTTCGTGTATTTTTTGCATAAGCATTTTGGAGACTGACCTCGCACCTGTGAATATTGTTGCCAATGATTCGGGAGCCCCGATTCGGTTCTTATATATTCCTGAACCATTATAATTTCAACTCAATGTAAATAATTTACAATACCCTGATGTTTGTATATGAATGCGGTCGTATTAGCGCGTGTGGATTTTAGTTTTATATTAACAGTTGTCAAATATTCATATGTGACATATTGTCGCATTTTTATTTCCCGGGCTAACAAAACTCAGTCAACACAATTTTTTCTTTAGCGATCTGGCGTCTTCCAGCATATGAACTAATTTATTATTATTTATAAAAAATATAAGAACGTAGTACTTCATTGCCTCAAACTGTCAAGTTCCATCATGAATTTAACAAAATTCATAAAAGGAAAGTACAATACGTGGCATTTTTAAGCCTCCTCAATCAATGGGGAAAGGAATGAACAAATTGTTGCACTCTATAGAACTCGTTTAAAGTTATATGGCCCAAGTCGGGACGCTCTCAGAAATAAGTAATTGTAAAGTAATTGCATTACCTTTTGAAAGTAATTTATAATTGTAATTAATTACTTTTCATGTAGTGGTAATTGTAATTGTAGTTAAACTACTTTTGAAGCAAAGTAATTGTAATTGTAATTAAATTGCATTTTGAAAGTAATTTACCCATGTATGATCGGGCGCTCCAACCAGAGGTTCCCGTCACCACTGTGGCACCGGACGAACCGACGCTGAGCTACGCCGCCATGGCACGACGCCCGCCGCAAGCCCCCGCCAAGCCACGGCTCCACCCCGAAGAGTCGCCCCAACGCCGCAGTACCCCCGACGACAGGAAGATCAGGCGCACGTCCGCCCAGAGCAACCTGCGCCGAGGAAGACAGACGTCTGGAGGACGGCCGACCGACGCCCGCTGTGCTACCACTGCGGGGAAGCTGATCACGTGTACCGCCGATGTCCATACCGACGACTCGGGCTGCGCGGGTTCCACCCGAACGATCCGCGACCCCGTTATGGTGAACGCCCTCGGGAGATCGACGAGTACCTTCGACGACCTCAGTCTCCCGAGCCTGCGTACCGCCGAGTGTCCCGGTCGCCGTCGCCACGGCGGCCAACTTCACCGATGCACCGACCCCGACGTGAAAGCCTGTCACCCCTCGCTCCACGCCGGGAAACTAGGCGCGGCAACCCCTGGAGGTGGAGTTGCCGAAGACGACCGACGCCAAGATCCTCCACGAACGTCGGAGGGCCCCCACTCGAACGCTACCAGAGACCGAAACGACACTCCTGTAACGGTGTCCAACAACCTAACGTCGTCATCGACGGCTACGGCGCATCAGCACTCGTGGACACCGGAGCAGACTACTCAGTCTTGAGTGGGAGGCTTTCCCGCCGCCTTCGAAAAGTCACGACGCCGTGGGATGGACCTCAAATACTAACCGCCGGAGGGCACCTCGATTACACCAGTCGGAAGATGCACTGCTCGCGTCGAGATCAACGGTGAGACGTGTCCTGTGAAGTTCGTCGTTCTGCAAGACTGTTCGAGAGACGTTATCCTCGGAATGGACTTTCTCTGCGAGTATGGCGCCGTCATCGACCTCGGGGCAAACCAGCTGACACTGCGGAAGCCTGTTTTACCGTCTGTGGAGACCAACACGACGTCAACCGCGATCCGAGTTATCGGCGACCATGTGAGCTTACCGCCGCGGTCAAGTGTTTTTGTCACCGTCAAAACCGACGCAGCCACGCACGGTGAAACTCTTCTGGAAGGCAGCGTCCAACTGCTTCTTGAGAAAGGAATTGGCGTCGCACGAGGCGTAACGGATCTTCAAGAAGGACGTACAACTGTTCTTGTGACAAACTTCCGAGAGGAGCCGCAGCACCTAACGAAGGGTACCACCGTGGGCCACATCGAGGAGCTTCAGGCGCCAGCCGTGGTCACCGCAATCTCCGAAGAAACCTCGTCGTCACAGCAGAACAGCATGTCGCCGCCGCCGATCGACATCGACCCCGAGCTCCCAGCTCCTAAGCGCCGGCAACTGGTTGATCTCCTCGCCGAATACAGTGACTGTTTTGCCACGTCGTCGAAAGTTCGCCAAACCCCAATGGCGAAACATCGCATTGTTACCCACGACGACGCGCTCCCTGTCCACCAGTCGCCGTATCGAGTCTCCTTAAAGGAAAGGAAGGTGATTCAAGATCAAGTCCAGGAAATGCTCGACGACGACATCATTCAACCCTCAAGAAGTCCATGGGCGTCCCCAGTCGTCCTTGTAAAGAAGAAGGACGGAACCCTGCGGTTATGCGTGGACTATCGTCGACTGAACAATGTGACAAAAAAGGACGTCTATCCGCTCCCCGCATCGACGATACGTTAGACCGACTGCGCCACTCTCGATATTTTTCGTCGATGGACCTGAAGAGTGGTTACTGGCAGATTGAAGTCGACGAACGCGACCGGGAGAAAACTGCCTTCGTCACTCCCGACGGACTGTACGAATTCAAAGTGATGCCATTCGGACTTTGTACAGCGCCAGCCACCTTCCAGCGTGTCATGGACACCGTGCTGGCAGGTCTCAAATGGCAGAGCTGCCTCGTCTACCTCGATGATGTCGTGGTATTTTCACGAGATTTCGACGAGCACCTGAAACGACTTCGAGCCGTCCTCCAAGCCATCAAGACCGCCGGCCTGTCACTCAAGCCAACAAGGTGTCGATTTGTCTATAGTGAACTTAAGTTCCTCGGCCACGTCGTGAACAACAAAGGTGTTCTCCCTGACCCCGAGAAGACCTGCGCCGTAGCTGCATTTACGCCGCCGTCTGACAAGAAGGCCGTGAGAAGATTTCTCGGACTCTGTGCCTACTACAGACGATTTGTACGGGACTTCGCCAAGCTGTCCGCACCGCTGACACACCTCACGAAGGACGCCGTAAAGTTCGAATGGACAGAAGAACACCAGCGGTCATTCGATGAGCTGAAACAACGACTCCAGACGCCCCCGATTCTTGGCCATTTCGACGAGTTCGCGGATACAGAGATCCACACGGACGCCAGTAACACCGGACTTGGCGTGGTGCTAGTTCAAAGGCAGGACGGGGCAGAGCGAGTCATCGCATACGCGAGTCGGACGCTATCTAAGGCGGAGAAGAACTATCTCTACAACTGAAAAAGAGTGCCTTGCTGTCGTCTGGGCAATAACAAAGTTTCGCCCATATTTGTATGGAAGTCCTTTTCGCGTGGTCACGGACCACCACTCGCTCTGTTGGCTCGCGAATCTGAAAGACCCCTCCGGGCGCCTCGCCCGGTGGAGCCTACGACTGCAGGAGTTCGACATGACCGTTGTGTACAAGTCCGGCCGGAAGCACAATGACGCCGACTGCCTGTCAAGAGCTCCTGTCGAGGCCGGTCCTGCCTGTATCGAAGACGACGACGATGAGTGCTTCCTCGGCGCTTTGAACGTCAGCGACATGGCAGCGCTCCAACGAGACGACCCCGAACTGCGACCGCTCATCGAGCACTTAGAGGGACAAGCGAGTACGGTTCCCCGTGCTTTCTTAAGAATCCTGCATACCTTCTCCATGCGGCGAGGTGTACTGTACAAGGAGAACTTCGTCAACAACAACACAGCATGGCTGTTGGTTATTCCTGCCAGCATTCGAGAAGAAATCTTCCAAGGATGCCATGACGACCCAACGGCTGGACACCTTGGCTACAGCAGGACGCTCGCCAGGATTCGAGAAAAGTGCTACTGGCCGAGGCTACCGAAGACCGTTCACCTGTACATTCGATCATGCCACGAGTGTCAGCGACGCAAAAAACCGCCGACGAAGCCGTCAGGACTTCTGCATCCGATTGCTCCCCCGTCCAGGCCGTTCCAGCAGATCGGAATGGATCTACTTGGTCCTTTCCCGCTGTCAACGTCGGGAAACCGCTGGATAATCGTCGCCACGGATTATCTCACACGGTACGCCGAGACGAAGGCCCTTCCATCGGGTACGGCTGTGGAAGTCGCCAAGTTTTTCATCGAGTCCATTGTCCTCCGGCACGGTGCCCCCGAAGTCCTCATTACAGACCGTGGATCATCGTTCATGGCCCAGCTGACGCAAGAGATCCTTCGCCTCAGCGGCACCGACCACAGTCGAACCACTGCGTACCATCCGCAGACAAATGGACTAACCGAACGGCTAAACAAAACTATCGCCGACATGGTCTCCATGTATGTCGACGTAGAGCACAAAGACTTGGGACGAGGTGTTACCCTACGTCACTTTTGCTTACAACACGGCGGTGCAAGAGACGACAGGAGTGACCCCGTTTCAGCTGGTGCATGGCAGAAAAGTAACGACCATGCTCGACGCAATGCTACCCCACGAACCAGCTGACGATGGGATCCCCGACGCCCAGGTGGTTGCTCAACGAGCCGAAGAAGTTCGCCAGCTTGCCCGACTCCGAATTCAAGATCAACAACGTGTCGACGCTACCCGGTACAACCTTCATCGTCGGGACGTCCACTTCCAGCCCGGAGATAGGGTGTGGGTGTGGACACCGATCCGCCGCCGTGGTCTCAGCGAAAAACTCTTGAAGCGCTACTTCGGACCCTACAGAGTGCTTCGTCGACTCGGAGATCTGAACTACGAGGTGATGCCCGACGGAACACGGACTTCATCACGCCGCCCTCCACGACCAGAAGTCGTCCACGTCGTGCGCATGAAGCCGTACTACGCTCGATAGGACTGTGGACCTTATGTGTTCCAAATTACTCTTGAGCTTACCGTTCGTTATGTTTGTTTTGTTTTGTTTTGTGCTGCATCGGGGCGATGCACTTTTTAAAGGGGGAGTAATGCCGCGCGCGCAGCTTGCCAAGTAGGCAGCGCGCGCGTGGCCTAACGGTTATAGCGCCTGCCTCCCACGCGAAAAGCCAGGGTTCGATTCCTGGCCGCGGGGACACCTTTTGTTGACATCTAATGTAATGTTCTGGTGAATTCGAGAACCGTGTTGCTTGTTCCAGGTCAGAAAGTTCTACACGCCGAACCTTCTGGGCCGATTATTCCAGAAGCCCACGCATGTACATAAGACGCTCCGCGTGGCAAGCCGCAGTCAGTTTCGCCTCAGCGTTCGATCCTGCTGCTTCGCCGCTTTCGACGCCCGCGACGCTCTGTTATTATCTTCTGTTTCCTCTTTTACTTTGGGGCACAAGTTCGCCCCATTAAAGGTTTAGTTTCTTCAGTTATTATCGCCTCGTCCCTTGTCATTCGTGACAATATATCTTAAGGGCAACTCCGGTCAGTACTTTCGATTTTGGGATTATGACTGTTTTTAGCGCAGTCAGCGTCCCTGAATTGCAAGGTGTAATTTTTTCTCGTTATTGTGCGTAGTTTTAAAGATATCGACGCCTCAAAGTTTTGTTTGGGGCGCGGCGAACAAAACCGAAAACTAGCCGCTCGAGGCCCCGGCAACACTGGAAATCAGCCGCTATGTGGATCGTGACGTCAGGATCGTTCTCGTTCAACGGGTACGCAGGCCGAGCGGCACCTACCTCTGTTGCGCGTAGCCGTCTAAAGGTAGAAGGTAAGCTGATTTTGTTTTAATTCTGTATACGTGGTAGTTACCTAGCATATGTAGCAAGAGTTAGTTCGTCTACCCAAAAAGCTAGCGACTGAAAAACCCGTGAACTCGTGCGATGCCGTACTCGGCGGCCGCCGCCGTGCGTGCGCTATGCCGTACTCGTCGCTTGTATACCCAAAAGCTAGTGACTGGAAAACGAGGTGAACTCGTTCGGTGCCGTACTCGGCGGCTGTCGCCGCGCGTGCAGTTTTCCGTACTCGTCGCTAGGCCTGAATTGTCATCGGGGCTCCGTGGATGGAGCGGCGTTGCTCTACGCCGCGCTGCCAGTGGCGTACGGTACTGGCGGCCCTCTCGCTTCCGCGCTGCGGGTCAGTCCCAGACACTAAGCTTTGAAGCTCTCCGGCGTGGGCCGCGGCACCCGAACACACTTGTGCTGGGCTGTACATGTCTGTTTCTTTTGTTTGCCCCTGATGAGTTTCTTCAAGCTGCAATTTTCCTTTCCAAGATGTCTATGCTGCGCTTACGTCTACGCGTTCTCGGATACCTCGTCCGCAAGAAAGTGCCACACGGAGCCATCAAACAAGTCACGGGGTTCCAGTCCAGCAACTGGCAAGCCAATCACAGATTCATGCAGATCGCCAGAGATGAGATCTCCAGCGAGATCCGCGTTATGCAGGCGCTTCTGCCCGCCGTGATGTCCACACACCTGGGACCAAACTATAATCGTCAGCCGTCCTTCAAATTTCTACAAGAGTCAGCCCGCACCCTTCTGTCAGACTCATGGGATCATTTTCTTCGTCATCAGAAAAAATCCATCGAGGTGACACCCAGAGTCAAACCAGAACCCCCCTCAACTTGTCCGGAGTGCAGTTATCCCCATCTACAGAAAGCCTTCTGGCCTACGGGCCGAAGTTTGCTCCTGCGGTCGCCAACACCAGAGTCGACCAGCTGGCCGCGGTGTACGAGATCGCAGCCAAGATACCGGAGGACACCCGTCAGGACTTCGTGGCGGCAGGGTCAAGAGCCGTGTGCTTCCATGGTGGGACAAGGAAAGCCAAGAATGCTGCCACCCCTGCTATCAAGGAACTTCAGTCCGCTGAGCTGAGAGTTCTTCAAGCAGACAAGACAGGCAGGTTCGTCATTCTCAACAAGGAACAAATGCAGGAGAAGACCAACGAGGCGCTGAAAAAGAACTTTCTTCCTCTCAAGTCGAGGCCGTCCGGTTCCCTCAGGTCTAAGGTGAAGGCGCTCTGCGACTCCTCCAACCTTCCTTCTCTAAAAAGTGCCATTCTTGCTCCTGCTAAGCAGTACCTATCCATTTTCTTTTCCGCCAAGACACATAAGCCTGGAGTGCCTTTCCGTAGCATTATTTCGGAAACAGGGTGCTGGCAGAAGCCCTTAGCGATGTTCTTACAAAAACATCTGGAGACCTTGGACCTTCCTCAACCTTTCCGACTAAAGAATTCCGAGGACCTTATCCCAACCTTAGATAATTTGCATGCCGGTACGGGACCTGTTGGAGTGTTCTCTCTTGATGTAGTAGATTTGTATTATAGTCTCAATGTGAAGACCCTTCTGGGGTTCGTGTCTGAAGCTGTGCACTTAAGAGGCGTTATAGATTTTCAAAATTCCTGTGGCATCTCACTCTCAGCGTTTCTTGAGTTGATTCACGTGTATCTCCAGTCCACCCTAGTCGAACACGAGGGCAAAGTGTTCCTTCAGAAATCCGGTGTGTGCATAGGGTCATGCCTAGCGCCCATCCTAAGCGAAATCTTTATGTTTCACGTTGACACCAAGGTTCAATCAAACCTTGAGCAGGAATTTCCCGAAGCCAGGGTTTATCGCTACGTAGATGATTATCTTATCCTGCATTCCCCTAATTCAGATACCGCAGCGATTGAAAGCGTTTTCCAGAAGAGCTCCTTCGGGCTCACGTTCACAAAAGAGACCCCCTCATCTGAGGGATTACAGTTCCTTGATCTGAGATTGGTCCCCACCAGTGTCGGGATCTGCTGGTCCAATCAGCAGAGGTCTGCGAAGCCTGTTCTGCCGTTCAGTAGCTCGCACTCAAAAAACGTAAAAACCGGTATTGTCCGAAACCTTATTGCCGCTGCCAAATCCAAGTCGTGTCATCACCTTTCCGCAACTAGTCTGTCCAATCAGATAGGCCGCCTTCTCAAGGCAGGTTACCCTAACGACTTGATCGAGCTTACCATAAAAAAACTCGTCACAGGGCATCAATCCAAAAAGCCGCCTCCAGGGTCCCGCTTTGCGTGCATCCCCTACATTCATAACATTTCGCATAGACTGAAGTCAATAGCGCAGGGCTTCAACACCAACGTGGTTTTCTCGTGTAAGTTTAAATTGGCATCTATTTGCAAAAAAGTCAACAGCCCGGGACCGGCGCCCCTTGCCAAAAGAACCACAAAACCTGTTACGTTCCCTGCCGCAAAGAGTGTGTTTACTCAATTCCTATGTCCTGTGGCGCCCGTTACATCGGCCAAACGGGGCGCTGCTTAAACGACCGCCTGAGAGAGCACGCGAACGAGGTGAAGAAAGCGGTCTCCAACGGCTCAGAGGTTATTCACCACCACCCCATCGCCAAACACGCGTCGGAATGCACTTCCTGCTCGGCCGACCTTCCCTCTACCACAAGAATCGGGGGTCACACCTCGAGGTATGGCCGGGAGATACAGGAAGCTTTCGCCATGTGTCGATCCAAGGACAACATCGGATCCCCTCCATTGCCCTTTCGGGGAAGGAGATTATGATTTCTTATGGTGAATTCCGCTCGCAGATCTCGAGCGCTCCAAAAGCGCTCCATTTTGAGCGCGCATATTCCGCTCGCAGATCTGGCTCGACTTGGTCATCTTCCGCTCGTAGATCTCTGGCAGCTACCGCCCCGTGGAGCGCCTCCAACTCCGCCAAACTTGATCTGCGGGATTCGAGAGATCTACCCGGAACTTGACAGAGCGCCACAGAGCGCGCTACGTCATTTCCCTCCCAGGACGGTGGCGCATGCGCAACGCGGCGTTGCCGGCGACCGGCCGCGCTTCCGCGCCGTCGACGAAGGGACGGGGGACGGTGCCGAGTCGGTCGAGATGGGTCTTCTTGGATGCATCGGTTGTTTACGCGGGATTGTGACGGCTCGGACGCTTCTACCTCGCGTTGAAAGCCGGGACAGGAGCGTGACAAATCGGAAGCGCTGACATCTGTGATCGTGAGAGGAAGAACGAGAAAAAGAACGGCAGAAAATCGGAAGGAGGCCGACGCAAGGTTAGGCCTGTTCATTTTGCCGCCACTGATTGTTTACTTTTTTACGCTGCATGCCGCCGACGTTTTCTCGCGCAATAAAGCAAGAACAGATTAGGCAACGACTGTGCCAGTGATGGTTTGTTACCTCTGTGTTTATTAAAGTCGTATCAGCAATTTGAACTCCACCGATGGCAATCGCTGTGCGTGCCCCGCCGCTTCGAGGCGGCCGAAAGGTATGTGACGGTGCCGAATGCGGACGTCTTCCTCGTTATTTGTGACATGGGCTCCGTGGTACGTGGATATTTTCGCCCGTCCTGTGTCGCGTGTTATTTCTGCAGCTAAGCAATGACAGTTGTCACTGGTCGTCGGAAAGATCAGTCGGCTAAGCGTTGGGGGCTCGTCAAGTTCGAGCAGCGGCCATCTTGAACGGCCGAGGGGGAGCAGTGGGAGCGGGGGAGGGGTCGCTCCAAAAAGGCGAGTTCATCTTCCGCTCGTCGATTCGGAGTGTGTCCCACGGAGCGGAATTTTGCCTCCCTCGCGGATTTTAGAAAGCGCTCCGGATCTACGAGTGGAATTCACCATTAGTTCGGAGCTGTCTCCCCCTGCGTTCCCGACAGCGACTCAGCCTTGACGGCATAGCGCTCCTCCTCCCCCCCTTCTTTTCACCTCCTGTCCACCCCCCCTTTTTGTCATCCCTTTTCCTGTATATAAGCAAAACTCTTGGTGTAAATAAATGTTGTTGCCAGTTGGAAGTTTGTGTTTGTCCGCCCCTTCTCGTTTTTCTTCGCTAAGTTTAATTATCCAAAGTCCACTCGTCGAACAGCGTTCACCCACACCTTCTCCGATTTCCGGTCCGTTGGAAACTTGTGAAAAAGCACCTCCGTGTTGCGCAGCGGGTTGTTTGAGCAGCCCACAGCGCTACAAGTTGCACTCGGCATCTTTCGAGGAACACCTGGGCAGTCTTGGGCGCACCGAGTTGCTCGCTAAAACGAGTCTTGGAGTCCTCACAAACCGATAAACAAAAGGCTACACCGGAGCTACACTGGCTACAGATAAAGCAACGGCTAAACACGCCGATCACAAGCCGAAGTAGCGGTGGTAGCAGCTCAAAGAAGCAGCACTCCGTGCGACGCCCTGCATGGAAGAAAAAAGAGAACGATACTGACGTCACGACCCAATGTTGCTTTAGCGATCGGCAACCCGCTGGCCGCCCGCTAAGAAGCCGCAGCTCGCGGCGGGTGGCATTTTTATTATCGGCATTAGTTGAGAATGCGGCGTCCCCCTGACGTAATATTTTCTCTGGGGTCATATTTTGTGTCTCTACAGCGATACCAGTAATATATTTCATTTTGAGTTTTGGCCGGAGTTGCCCTTTAAAGTCATGTTCTTGGGAGGAGCATTCAGCACATATGTGAACTCCGTAGCTAAAATTTTTCCGGAGATATAAAATTTCGATTCTCGAGGCGCAGCCGTCAGTTTCAAACCAAGGTATGCACGTAGGTATAATGTGTTCTACATATTTGATGTAGAACACATAATACCTTTAAGGTTTAATGTGTTCTAAGGAAAGGTTTACAATAGGCACTCAGCGTATCAAAAAATTACAATAAAATGTTTCTATGCAAAATACATTTACGAAACACGTCAAATAAACACGTTTTAAAGATACATTCACAAATAATTTACCAACGAACTATATCATATAAAACGACGCAAACTATAGCAAAATGATCACCTTTGAATGCCTATTATGAATATAAAAGCAACATATGCTGAGCCATTACTGTAGTTTTGTTGTTAACTCAAAAACGCAGCTCATATCTCTTAATGTGGCAAAGTTGTACGTCAGTATTTAGAAATCTCCAATTTTCTTTTTCTTTAAACTTTCCTTAATAATTTACAGTAACTTGAACTAATATGTGATCACAAAACATTGAGTACCATATGACCTCCTTAAGAGAGAAACGACAACAAACCTTCACTAAAATTGAGCTAGCTTTCCTTCGTTATAGTGGCTTGGCCGCACGACGTCGCCTCCACGGAGGCAGTTTCTTGAACCGACAAAGGCTGTCCATCAGTGCTGTTCTATAGACCATATCCGAAATGTAGAGCGCCATCTTCATAGCGGCAAGAAAACGAAACCATTGACCCGACCGGCAAAGTTCTCATATAAACAAGCGACCGCGCTTCGTTCGAGAGATGCGATGCCAAGGCGTTGGTGCGTTCCGGTGCGGATGCAGCGATAAACCTTCCATTCGTGCGTGACGTGAACACAAACGTGAACAGGGTTCACTATTTTTTCTTATTTTTATTTGTTACTTGAGACGCAGCTTTGGACAAAAACAATCGGTGACGACGCGAAGAAACATGCGGACGTTATCGCGCGGCGTGAAGCCATTTACAACTATTCAACTGGGTCCTAATCTTTTCACGAAGTTGTAGCAAATTTGTTTCTGAACATTTTTTTTTCTTTTATGCACGTTGTAGTGTCGGCCTGCGTTTTTCTTGATGCACAAGCAGCTCAATGTATGCGGACGAGACAAGGCTGTTAAACGAGGCGAAAAGATGACGGGTTTAATTAATCTCCGCCATCAACCATAACTGAAGATGCGTATGGTTAACAGTGAACAACAAAACCTGAAAGCACCACAGAGCCCTCATTTTAATGTCATATATTAAAAAATAATCACTTTGGAATGCCAGAAAACAATCTCATTGCTTTGCAGCGATTTTTATACATTTGATCTAGTGTCGGTAAACGAGGTTTGTAAAACCCCTCTAAAACGAAACAGGAGAGTTTGTTGATATAATCTTCTATAAATATTTAAAACGCGATCATGCAGAATAGAAAACACAACAGACACGTCGTCCGTGTCTGTTTGCTCAACACTTACAGAGATGGGATTTCGCTGCCTTTTTTGTCGAACGCCACGTTCGATCGATTACATCGAACGCTAGCGTTCAACGTAGCGTTCGATGTAATCGATTCCGTTCGACTTAGGTTCATCGCAGTGGCTAAAACTTCGATGTCGGCGGCGGCGAAAGCTTGCGTTGCGGACGTCGAATGGAGCAATACGGGTGGTGCTAACTTCATTTCACAATATACTCCCACCCCCCTCTTTCTTTTTGTCGTAGCCAAGGTAAAATTTTGTTTAGGGCAAAGAAGCTCCGGGGGGGGGAGGGGAGTTTGAGAAAGTTAATGCAGTTATGCTGCCAGGGTTGAACAAATCTTCATTAATAGGGTAGCGCCGCATCCGTCAACTGTACTTGCGGTCAATGCTATCTGAAACCAATTTGAGCTCTTTGCAACGCCTGCAAAATATTGCCCAGGACACAGTTTCCTTAAAAAAAACACGAAATGTTCCACACAAAAAAGAAGAAAAAACGAACAAACAAATAATCTTTCAAGGATGAAGAAAGAATAAAACAATTAAAACTGGGACAATACAACACATCTTTCAACTAGCATCGGACGAATAAAAATTTCAACAGGGAGCAGCCGACTATACTTAGGAAAAGGGAGAAGGGGAGAAGAGGAGATAAAACGCGAAGTGCAAGTCAGTGAGGGGTTTATCTCAGAGTTTCAAAATTCAACCTCGGTTTTCGTCAGCAGAAGTGAAGGGTTTGTACACGTTGTTATTTACGGTGGTCATGACGAATGACTCTATAATCTCCCTGCCAAATCTGCTGTCATGCCCCTCAGGATTTTTGTTTCATCAAAGAGAGATGAAACAACAACAAATCCAGGGGATGTACAATAAAATTCAGCCTCGGTTTTCGTCATGCAAGTGCAAACCATCAGCTTCTGCTGACACGAAAACCAAGGCATTAATCTAAAATCGAGATAAACCCTCCTCTCTGACGTACATTCAGCGATTTTATCTCACCCCTTCTCTCCCTTTCTCCTCCCTTTCCCTCCTGGGTATAGTCGGCTGCATCCCTGTTGAAATTTTTGATTCGTCCGTTGCTAGTTGAAAGATGTGTTGTATTGTCCCAGTTTTAATTGTTTTTATTCTTTCTTCATCAGCTGACTTGAACCAACACGGCTCTTCTCCCAAGCAAATAATCTTTGCACCAGTAACAACTAAAAAAACAACTAATTTTGAGTTGCATCTATTGGCGTGGAGCTGCCTGTCGCTAAACAGTACGAGTTCATGCGTATTCGCATCTAATAAAAAATTAAAGTGTCCTCAGAGATGAAAGGCATAGCGACCTAGCCATTTGTCCACGTTGGGCGATCGGAAGTCAGAAAATAATAAAGTGTCCGAATCGCACTCAGTGGCAGAGCGCCCAGTGCCCTGTAAATGCTGAGAAACCGAAACTCAAGATACTTGATGCTACCAAGATGGCCACGTGCACAGTGCTGCCATACCGCCAAGCAGTTTCGCATATCGTTTATTGTGAGGGTGTAATAAGTTATGGTGTTCCTAGTTGAGCTCTATTGGGCGGGAGATCGAGCTATAGGGGGCGCTTTATACGTGGCTTGCACATGGCGTCATTTCCGATGCCCTCCAGAGAAAAGGGAAGAAGGAGCTCCCCTCTTATCAGGATCCTCCTTTGTGCCTCTCGGATTTGCACAGGCGTCGCTATTCTCCTCCCAGAAGATTATAGAAGATTAACCTGTGACTCAAAATTCTTACAAAAGCAGCTTCCCTCTCCTCCTCTTAGATGGTGTTCAAAAGTATGCGATGTGACGTCAGTGCAAGGAGCCTATTGAGCTTGTTGTTTCCACAGCCCGGTGTTTACTAACACGAAAAAAAGAAGAACCTTGTTTAACATGGTCTGGGCACGAGCGCTTCGCTTTGCCCAGTGCTTTAGTTGCACGAGAAGCGGTCTTCCAATCGTCATCTTGGATTTTTCGGATCGAAAAGAAGCAGAAAATACGGTTTGTTGTCCCCACAGCTGACGCGTATCCGGTAGAGGCGTGACTGTTCGATCTCGTCCCAAATATTCGTGTTTGCTTGCGTTGTTTCCTTAAGCCGGGCTCACACTCCTCATACGTGATACAAAAGACAGTCTCCCAACACGAATCACCGCAATATCCGTGGTTCGAATGCTGCGTGCCATGTTATTGCCATGCGGCATTCGAAGCACGGATCTCCTCGCGCTAACTAGTTTTATCTTACATCATTACTGACATCATCACTGACATGGGAATACCCAAAAAATAAAACCCCCGTGGTTATCAAGTCATATTTGTATTCCATTGAGCACGCATGAATACTTAGAAAGTGTGCACTAGTATGTTGTCGTCACACAATATTGAACCCCAGGATATCGACTCTCCAGATACTACTTCCCTCGCATTGTTTTCGCTGTGATAGACCTTTCTTGGGCTTTCGACTTCACGGTAATATGCTGTGCGCATTACCACTGGACTGTGCCGTTTTAGTCAAAATAATTACTCCATGCAGTCACTAAACTACACACTCCCCACTTCACTTTATACACTAATAAATTGCAATATCAATATAATGTCTATTAAAATGCAAGATTTTCTGGAATCGAATGAACATGTTTTCTGTTTTACATGTTAAGTTGTATTTTGTATTTTGAGATCTTTTATGCTCTTGCCATGTTCTAATTTTTAGGCATACGAAACTGTAAGAGAGCAAGGGACTTCGTCAAGCTCCTTCACAGGATTTTCTCATTGTCTCCGCCATTGATGTATTTCGAATATGAAACAAAGCATTCTTGTCTTATTCTTCTTTTTTTTCGTTTTATTTTTCTTTTCTTTTTTATTATTATACAGTTTTCAACTGCCGGCAGCAATGGGGTATAGGGAGGAAGAGAGAGAAAGGGGGGGGGGGACGCCAAAAGAAAAAGAAATACAAAACTAACTAACCTAGTGACAGCATGTCTTTCTATACCCTACGATAGAGTAGCACCGTTGTAAAAAAGTGTCTCTTTGAAGCCGACGTCGTGCGGCAAAGCCCCTTTAACAAAGACAAGCTAGCTCAATTTGAGTGAAATTTTGTTGTCGTTTTTTTCTTATGGAGCTCATACGGTACTCAATATTTTGCCATCGCAAGTTAGTTAAAGTTGGTGTAAATGGTTAAGAAGAGTTAAAGAACTAAAAAAGTGGAGTTCCTTAAATATTAACGTGCAATTTGGCCACATTTAGAGAAATGAGCTGCGTTTCTGTATTAATAACAGAACTAAAGTAATGTCTATGCATAATTTTCTTATATATTTATAAAATGCATTAAAATATAATTATGTTGATGTATTTTGCGTCGTTTCATATTATCTAGTTCGTTGGTAAATATTTTCTGAATGTGTCTCTTAAACGCGTTTATTTGGCGCGTTTCGTAAATGTTCTTGCAGAGAAATCTTTTATTATGATTTTTAATATTCTCTGTACATGTTGTGAACCTTTCATAAAATATGTAGAAAACATTATTACTTTGTGCATGCCTCGGTGTGAAATTGACGGCAGTGCTAAATACCATAGCGAAACCTTGACAATCTCCACGCCTCGAGCTTCGAAATCTTCGTTCTTCCTAAGAAAATTAGCTACGCCGTTTACATATAGCTCAATGCTCTTTCCAAGAACATGAATTTAGCATATAAATTTTACATAAATATAACAATTATGACCGGGACCACCTTTGCACAATCTTACGAGGAAAAACCCAACATTAAAATCAAAGTAAAAAAAAAAAATTCTCGAACGCGCGGATTGTATTATGTTGTTTGTCTTCTGTGTTTCATTTAAAGCTCTTTCTCCTTTCTGCTCGAGCACGTGCCTTTGGTTAGTGCCCTGATTCAATTTTATCACATGGCTGGATGGGTAGACGTGAAGAAGCTCGCGATCAATAGTTCCACTATTTTAAACTTTTTCAAGCCAAAGACAAAAAGAAAAACAAGAATAACAAGATACTGATCGATTTCCGTCTTGTACATGAGCTCAAATCCATAAATATAATATAAGAATTAAAATTTATGTTTCATAAACGATGTTTCATAAATATATAGGCGAAGGCGAGCGCCGCCGAGCTGAAATATTACTCTGCGGGGAGCAACAGGCGCGGTGGTCGACAAAGAACGCCACGCTGTGAAGTATACCTCAGAGATAAAATAGAATAATAAAATAGGCACGTGTTTTAGAACACCACCCCGCAGACATAAGGTAAAGAAAGTCACGGGGACGGTATATGAACATGAGGAAGATACACAAAAAGGGGGACGGACAACGAAGACCGTCCCCCTTTTTGTGTATCTTCCTCATGTTTATGTACCGTTACCAACACGCTCCTTTTGCACTTAACGATATATGAGTTGCGAAACCAACAGCACTGCTTCCATGGTCAAACGAACACAAGATCAACAACCTCGAAGACGTAATGGACCGTTCTCACGAAGCGTTCCACGCACGCGTGACGCTGCCATACTGTATAGTTCATAGGAGGCAGGCGCCAGTTCACGAGGCAGCTCGTGCCCTGCTCGCGCAGACTCTCAGCGGGATTGTCGCGCGTGCAGAAAGACTACAGTTCCCACGATGCATGGGGGCAGCGGTGGTGTTTTGACACTGGCTGCAAGATCGGTTTGTAGATGATTGCAAGCAGGCCACTGGCCGCCGCCATGGCTCTGCTCGTGCGGACAAGCCCGTGCAATGTCAAGCTCGCCAAAGATAAGTTCACGCGCAAGCTGCACGTGCTTCCACTCATGGGGCACTAGTTGTCTATAGACCTATTGCTTTATTACCCAAGGATCAAGGAGGATGCAGGGATTGGTGTTCCACGCTCCACACGCGCACGCCTTCTCCGTATAAAAGATTTGAAGTAAATAGCCAAAATAAAGCGTTGACGAATGCGCGTTCAAGATGCCTTTTGTTTTAGGTCGTGGTTTTAGGCATTTGCTTTAGAAAAAGTACTACTGGTGAAGCCAGCACGTGTGGCGCGTGGAGCGCCAATCTCTGTATTCTCCTTGATGCTTGGGTAATGCAGCAATAGGTCTAATAGTCTAACAAGAATAAAAATACCGTTGGTTTCTTCCTAATGTAGAAACACCTAATCTTGATGGCAGTATTTTGAAATTTTATGAAGTGCTAATTATTCAAAGTACGATGTTTCGAGAACCGTATGACGTAAATGCGCAGCCGATCCGCGGCACCATGACAAAAACCTGAACCGGGGTAGAACGTGCACAGATGCGTTTTAAAATGCGAATTTCTTCCACTGCTAAAATGTCTTTTTGAAAACTACATATAGCAACGCTGTCTGGGAAAACGGGAATCAGAGGCAATGGGATGTTTGCGCCTTAATCACCAACCGTAAGGTTCTGTAATACGCTTTAAACTTTTGAATGTTTTTTGCTATTTTGAAGTCCTGTCTATTTTCTTTTTAATCTCCTTCATACGACAATAAAAATACCTCGTCTCGGGTCCGTACAAAATATGATTTTTGTCAGTTGCTCCCACAGACATTGCACCATACGATCTTCTCTTCTTGCTGACCCTACACCGCCTTTGGTTGAGTAGGATGGTAAACCTATACTTTGAGTTTTCTCGAACGACTAACTCTCTGATTATTAGAGGCCCAAAACGTTAGTAGTGCTCATGAACACAAGAAATACCGCCAGGAGTGGCGGCCATTCCTGGATCGGTCTCTTACGTTGCACGAGTTATGACTGATTTCTCTGATGTTCTCTACTTCAACATAGCCCACATTTCTTGTTGTGCTCCCTGACATTTGTAACTTGCAGCTTTTAATGTGTTTATTGCCTAATTATCGTGCAATAAAAAGATGCAAAAAGCTGGCGGTAGTCTGTGTTAATACACGACAGCGCTGAGCTTGTGAAGCGAAAACTCGCGCTGCAGAACATAGGGATCATTCATGGATTCAATCCCTGACACTGTCCGTTTCGATTTGGATGTGCACCGTACGGGCGTGCGGTCGCGTAATCACGACTGCATGTTGTATAATTGTATACTTTTAAGACTCCAGGTTAGCAGTCGTACTGTTCAAGGTTAATTGCCCATCTAATTGTGGAGAAAGCGGGTGAAATTTCTAGGCAGACCAAGTTCCTCCGTCTAAACCTCGACAGAAGAAACTGAGATTTTTTTTTAAATGTTACAGTTGAAAATGTTATATAAATGTGCGTTTGAGCACGAGCTGGCGCTACTTGATGAAAGAAACAAAAACAAATTGTCTTCAACCTGAAATAAAAATCACGAGGACCTAATTGACCAGGCAAATCTAAATCAGCTAAATAAAAGCAAGCACCTGTTTCTTTATGATGCCACTCGTCACAGGTTTAATGATCACGGGCAAAGCAGACGCGACATCAGATAAACGGGCCTGTGCGCTTTAGATGAGCTAGGCGTAAAAATCGGAGAGCGGTAATCTTCGCGGGATCTGATCCGTGTTTCGCTCCAAGACACGCAGATGGCGCCAGGGGTAGAAGCCATTTTGAAACGCCTCGCCTCTTTCCCAATAGGGAGAGCGAGAGCAAAACCAACGAACTTTCGCGTACTTCGGGTCTCGGGCACTTCACTCGTTGCGGGTAGCGCACCCTCCACGTTTCCTCTGTCACTACCGCTACTCACAACGACGAATTCATACCTTGAGTGAAGAAATTTTTGCTGAACTCACCGGTATTGGCGGCAAGCGGAATGGGGAAACTGATAACTACATTGACTACAAGATCAGGCTTTTAGATGCCACAACCACTTGTTTCTGTACGAGGACTTGCTCAGTCGAAATTGTTTCGAGTGCTATGCGCTTTTCCTTGTACAATATGCAATCGTTTTCTAGTGAGTGTGTGCAAAGACCCGTAAAAAAAAAGGCGGAAACTTTGGACGTATTTTACTTATATATTACAATGAAATGCACTCGAAACACCAACCAACGTTTGTTTTTGTTTTGTTTATTCAGATCAGCTAGTGAGGATAAAGAGTGGCATTTTGCTCCAATAGTCCTGCATTATAATCGGCGCAGAGGACCCATAATCCTCTCTGTAAATGAGAGTTTCTAATCTGAGAACTGAGAGTTTCTGAATAAAAAAAATATGAGCCGCCTATCACGGCTGATGTCTCGTCTCTACGGGCTAATTTATTTGGAAGTTTGCGAATGCGAACAGGACAAACATATTGCCGAGGAAATGCTATCAGGACGGACGGCACACGTGTCCTAATTTCCACACTTTGTCTATGGCGAAAACTATATGGTTGCTTTTATTGCAGACGCAGTCTTCGCAACGGCCCGCGAAGGGCTCGATTGCCTCGAACGGCGATGCTGATGTCCACAGTCGCTTGCCTGCACACTGTGCGACAATGTTAGCGCGAGCACCACATCGGCGCTTTCTTTCATTTTACCTTCGAAGGGTATTGCATGACATAACATTTTACGGCTTGGAGTAGTGCACAGAAAGGAAAATTTTGGCCACACCAACAGTTATGACGACATCCCTTTTATTCCAAGGAAAAAGCCATAAAAACCGGTTATATTTTGTTTGTTCTAACAGTGCCGCGCAATCTACTTTGATGATCCTGTCAGACAAATAATAACTGTTGTACTCGGCGTCGTCTGCTTCCAGTTTATTACGAAACCCTCTATTCAGAAAAGGAGCAAAAAGTGGGCATTCAGAGTGGCGCTCGTTTACCGTTTACTCCGTTTGGGAGAAGGTTGTGGAGCTCACTACTCCATCTCTCCGTTTGGAGCTGGAAGAGAGTCAAGACTACAGGAGTCGGCTGAACACACGGAAAAAGTAAACACAAAAGCGGCTTGACTTAAATGAAAAAGAAACATTAATTAAACGCTTTGTATCCTATGCGGGCGGCATCGTCAGTACCGCAAAAGGCAATGGGTGCTCCAACTGAGCGTGCTCGTTGGATCTGTGCATCTAGTAAGGCACTTCTGGGAGTGTCCCATTAATGTTCCGAGATAATCGCAGTCCGGTGTAGCTTAGAGACAACTTCACTGGTGTGTTACTGCTAGTGTAGTTTATGGATTACAGGAGTGAAACACGAGTTGAGAACGCATCGTAGCCGCTGTTTCAAGATCGCGTAATTTTAAAATGCTGAAAGCACAGGATTTTTTGTTGTTGTTGTGTTAGGCTGAGTGTATCAACAGACACAAGAACACGTGTTTTTATAGCTACTTTAAAATAGCTCATATCTACGATTTCTTTCCTTAAATTGGCATATCATGGTACAATAGGGTCATGTGCGTTTTGATGTAATTTATTAGACTTAAAAAATACTTGCCACTTTACAAGGTTCAAAACGTTACTTTTTTGGAGAGTGGTCTGTAGAGGCCACTGGTATAGCTAAAATCCTGTATTTGTTTCACACTCCTATTAGCAGTCTTCAACACTAAGATAAGACATTTTAAAATTAATAGATGCCATACCCCAAAACAACAACAACAACAACAACAACAACAACAACAACAACAACAACAACAACAACAACAACGACAACAACAACAACGACAACGACAAAAACAAAAACAACAACAACAACAACAACAACAACAACAACAACAACAACAACAAAATAAACCCATTACGGAATGATTATAATTTTGCCTTGCAGTGTATAGGTAATAAGTGAGAGATTGACCAGGAGCTTAAATTTACTTTCTTAAATCAGTTTCATTCACACTTAGCCGTGCACTTTGCTACACTGTTAGCGGGAAGAGACTATTACCGGTGTCTCACTTTTTTTTCTTATTATGCAAGGACCGACATCAAGTTTACGATAGTGGTGGAAAGTGCTGAGTTAGGGTTTTAACCTATACGATGTAAATTTTGTTTTCACCAGTACCCTCTCGAAATAAAACGCAAAGAAAACGCCGAAGTCGTATTCGTGCTAAGTGTGGCGCAGTGTATATATATAATGTGGTAAGGCATATATTGTAAAAACTTTCGCTTGAGAGCTTACGCACCTTAATTTATTTATAACCTGGAGGCCTAATGAAGGTAGAGTTCCAAGATCGAAAGTTTGGGGAAACATTTTGGAAGATTGACGCGCACCCTTATCACTTTGCAACTTTCAAGTGTTATCCGATTGCGCTCCGAGTCTTCAATGTACACGCAAACAAAAATCGATCATTTCGAAGTAAAGAAAGAAAGTAGCGGCAACGAAACATTGCCAAATGTCGCTTCATGGCTGATACAATATTTATGCTCACGTATGCTTGTCGCCCCATCGAAACAGCTTCAAGAGAGGGCTGCGTCTGAAAGGGCTTCTCTGCAGAACACCTACTTGTACAAGTGAAGCAATCTTTGTCGACAAAACTCCACTTGGCAGCTCGGGTCTGGTGTATGTGAAAGGTGGAACGAGAGGAGTAGCGAAGGGTTCGGGTGAAGAACAGAGGGTGCAGGTGGTTATTTTTTGCCTTACCCGGAATTTTGGACAAGGGCGGGCGACATACATTGGGGACGAGGGCCAAAGCGAGGTCTGGCTCCCGTGAGTGTCCCACTTCGTAAGGGGACGCGTGAATGTTTAACAATGCCATCGCCTGTCGCTGGAGCCACGGTCGCGGTGTGCAGAGGGATGGAAAAACTCCGGGCGCGACTGAATTTTGTTTTCTTTGTTGCGTGCTTTCCGCATGCATAATTGCTTTCGTTCATTTATCTTTCGCTCGCGGGGCAGTTTTATGATGCGCAGGTGGTTGTACTGTGACGTGTTCACTGCAATTAATTTCGTTTCCATCGACGGAAATAAGAGAAAGGTCAGACTGTCAACTTTGACGGTCTTGGTTTAAAGTATGCGACGGCTTCCAGCTTCCACTGTGAGTTTTGCTTACCCAAACGAACTTGCTGTTCGCGACCGACGATAAGTAGCCATGATCACAAGTCGCGACGTCATGACGAGGCAAATCCTGGCCGTGACGTCACAGGTGGGAACCGTACTTTACCATAGACCGGAGAGTGGGCTGCGAGTCATCGAAGCCAATACCATGGCGTGTGTCACATAACCTTCGGGAAGGGCGCGTAGTAACGTGTCACGTTCACAGCACTGGATTGGATGGGATGGCTCGTGGCGTTTGCAGTGCTACACGGTAAGGTGAAATCGAGTATGGGACATTTTGGATTAGCCGTCACGTGTTACTCCAAAAAGCAGGTGACAAGTTCCGTTCTTTTCGACAGAAGATGTTGACAAAGATTCCACAGGTTTTGAATCCGAGAATACCCTCCGTCATGTGCAGAGTATGGTGTCTCTTATCCCTGTCGATGTCTTAATGCAGATAGCACACACAAAAACAGCAACAACAAGCCAATGCAAATTTGTTGGCCGCATAGTGTTTCATGCTGTACCCAGAGAAAAACAAGAGTATCTTTATTTTGACTTTCGGCCTGTGAAAACGGCGTGGAGTCGAGCAGTCCTAATTGGTCCAGACTGTCACTCATAAATCCTGAAAACAAAACCCCTTCTCAATACGGCGAGCAAGTGTTCTGGAATGGATCTTTGGCGCGTCAAAACGCAAAGAGCGGCACACCAATCAAACGACAATGTAAAGAACGCGTAGATAACGCACGTTGACAAGCAAGCCAAGCTCTCGCCACCATTGGTTGGGGTCGGGGGAAATAAACGCACGTGGGTGCATTTTAGAGGGTAAACAAACGCGCGAGGTTAGCAAGAATTCAGACGATCTTGCACGCCATGTATGGTACCTGCCCTATTCGCGCCGAAAAGTTTGGGTATCGCCGCCTGGTGGATTTTTTTCACAACCCAAAGCGAGGATACTTCAACTTCTGCTGGTGCAAGGACCTGCAACGTCAAGCGACTATGTACTATGAAAATTAAAACAACTGCGTGGGTAGTACGTGCAGTACGCATAGTTAGTGTATACTAGTACACTTTACAATAGTCAGGAAAACAGAAGTGCCCCAGAGCGAGCTTCGCACCGCGAATAAATTTGTGAGCTTCAAGTAACAATATAACATCCCAAACGACAATATAATGATTAATATTTCAAGTTTTTACTCGGGAGTAATTGCAAATACCTCAGTTAGGGTTTAGCTGTATTCAAGCGACAACAGTGCAAGCATAAACAGAAAAAGAAACAACTCCGAAGACCGCTCGGAACAAATATGTTTTGTCATTTCCTCGTCCTTCTGTTGCTTTGCGTTTATTCTTGTAACATTACCAGCAGGCAGCAATAATATTTCTGTTTGTTGGTTCCTTCAACGGTCTTTTGCCAAACTCATCTCTCGGAACGGAACTCGCACAGACATCAATAATATTTTTGTTTGTTGGTTTCTTCGGCGCTCTTTTCCCAAACCCATCTCTCGGAAACACGGAGAATTTCGAGAAGTGTCGCAACACCTCCCACATTTTTCTCAGGTCGTTTGGTTAATAAAATTGCACGTTTTTTTTATTCGGGGGGGGGGGGGAGGGACTTACGAAAAAGAAAATTAAGCGCGCGGTTGCAACTACAAATTTGCCTTGACATCGTTCTTTGCAATTACCTCAGGTGACAAATGCGCATTTTAATGCTGTCAGTGGCATTGAGATATTCAAGTAACTTATTTTCGGGGCTTTAGTCTGCGGACTATACTTTAGACTGTGCGGACTACCTACGCGTGCGGAATATACAGGAATTTTGTTTTTCAAGATCGTTCATTATGACGAGACGTGACGAATTTTGTGAATGAAAAGGATATGTTAATGATGATTTATGTATAATACAAGCTTTATTGTAAGCTAGAAAAGCAAACATTTGTCAACGTGTGCCGTGTATGAGAAGATTTTCGTGTCGACTAAGCAGCAAGGCGGACTATCTAGGCAAAAACTTTTTTCGGCCTAAATTGGCGTTTGCGGACTATACACCGGGTGCGGACAATATCCCAGAAAATACGGTAATGTTTTGATCTATCATTTTGCTTTATTGTTTAACTTACAAATACATGAAACGTGATATTGCTGGCTCAAAGGGAAAAATATGTCACGAAAAAAGAGTAAAGGGAACATTACAGGTCGCGGTCTTTTAGTTAAAACGTCCTGCACTGCACTGTAACCATTAGAACGTTCCAAATATGTCTAAAAAATTCAAATAGTCGCATCATACATGCTTCACTTTAGTGAAACTGCACGCAATACTTTCGAATTTCCCATTCATTCATAAGTTTGTTCATCCAGAAAACTGGGTTATCCTAACCGACTCCGAAGTTATATAAGTATTACAAGGCACGTATATTCATTTCGCAAACAATGATTTTGCGGTGAAGTTTAGGTAAACGCAAGCTGGACTTTATGGAATATTATGGACATAACATAGAATCGCAGGGAATTTCAGGTTATTATCAAATTTTCGGAACCGGAGGTTGTTCACATGGCTGCGGAAGCGTATGGTGAAAATTCGATGGACATACGAAACAGAACGACATCCTTCGAAGTGCGTCGCTTGCTACCTTGGGACAATAATGGCGGCGGGCGAGTGCGGGAAAACGAAAAATAATTAAAATATAAATAAAAGAGTGTTCGCGGCGTCGGCGGAGGAGTGAGTGGAGGGAGAGGGAATGTCTATGCCTTCAGTGCGCAGGGGAGGCTTCAATGGTCCCAGTCAAGAAACACCAGAAGCACAGCGTCACGGCTTTCTGCATGTTTCTTTGGGTGTGTTCATCGGGGCTCATTGATTAAAACTCAGAAGGTGCGCCGTGACAATTCGCGTTTAGTTTGTACGCATGCATTTGCAATCGCGCTTCTTTAGCGTTCGACTGCGCTCTGACTTACGATTAAACCGAGTGTAGAAATGCCGCCTACTATCTTAAGACAATAAAAAAAAAACAAAAAACATTGGGCGCGTTGGTGGAAAAGGGAGATGATGTTACCTTTCTTATTTAAGGGCCTTAGGCACTACTGTCCGCCCCTCCCCCTCCCCTTCACCTCTACTTTTTTTCTAAAAATACATAAACATTTAGAAAGTTATGAAAAGTTTGTTTCTGCATGGAAGTGGAATATCATCCATCTCACAAATGGGCTTGGTTATAAACTCCCCCAAAGCTGCCGACGCAAACCGTCGCGATCGCGTCCTAATTCGCAGAGTAGTACACGGCGAGATGAGATATTCATTGTAACGGTGGCGACACACGCCTTGTAGTAGCGACGTTATCGTTCCGAAATAAAGCGAGCACTTCCTACGCGAACTGGCCCCCGAGAAACAATACCAACAACAACAACGAGAAAAATTGTCAGCGCGCTCTGATTGCAGTTTGACCTTTATACAGTATACAGAGCGAGAAATCTCCTGAGATGTCCGCATTCAGCGATTGAATAAAATCACAAAAAAGGGAAAAAAAGAAAAGAAGAAAGTTTGAGCGACAGATTACTACTAACCTACACTTCAAAGGCGACGCTGGTAACCCAGATCGGAGATGCATGCAAATTCAGAGATGACCCGTTTTGCTTCAGGGGAGACGTTCGACGGACGAACCATCGCAAATGGCTGACGACACCCCAGGCTAGCGTGATGACTCGTTTTTCTTCTTTTCTTTCAGGAGAGTCCGCGAGCCCAAATGCTGTCGGAGACGCACCAATTCCCCGAGAAGAGTTGACGAACTGCCAACACGAAAAGGTCGTCGTCGTCGGGTTCGTTCTGTGTCAGCGACTCGCCGCGACAGTGTATACAATCGAAGGACACGGAAGGCGCGCACGATCCGAAGAGTTGTTCTCCTGACAGTGTGCCGTCACGACAGGCGGTGATTTATACCCACAAAGCACGGGTCACGAGAGATGGGTCTCAATCCGCGTCGCCTTCGGAGATCCTTGCGACTTCGACACTTTTCTACAGTGTCTTTTTGTTGCTTTAGATCGGAGCCAAAACTTGTCCTTTTCATTTAGTATGTGCGAGAAAAAAATGACCACAAGGTTTGACCTCTTTCAGGTACTAGGATGGTGGCTTAAAAGCTGCACATGGAACGCCATTAAAAAAAAGAAAAGAAAACAATACTATAGTCATTGCTAACAAACGCAGAGCGTCTCGTGATCCGAGTATCTTACTAATCTTACTGTTGCTCGGCAGCGAATGAAATTGCAGCCGATAAGAAGGCCGGAGAAGGAAGAACGAAGAACGAAGCTAAGGCCATCGACCGGCTAAACCTTAACTACGCCCCAGACATTGATGATATTTCTCCAAGGTTTTTACAGATAACAAGGGATGTTGTTTCTGTTCTTTTCTGTGCGATCGTTTTAGGCTTTTTGTCTGAACCTTCAAACATCCCTCATGACTGAAAAAAAAAAAGATCAACATCACGCTTGTTCTTAAATCTGGTGGCCCGAACTTTCCATCAAACTACAGGCCCATATCACTCACTCGCATTCCATGCAACATCATGGAGCGCGTCATTTACGCTGACGTCATTAACTACCTTGTTCAAGATGACCTACTGGTTTTTAATCAACTTGGTTTCCGACATCAACTCTCATACGAATATGTACCCTTTGGATTTGTATCTGACTTTCATGAAAATAATAACAGATCACTCACTACTCACGCCATTTTCATAAACTTAGCGAAAGCACTTGACACTGTACCTCAGCAGCGCTTGCTCCTGAAACTCTTTCGATTTTAAATTGAAGACATTATTATCAATTGGATTGAGTAATTTCTCACGCACCGTGAGCAATCTGTCTGTATTAACAATGCTGTCTCTTCGTCAGTTCCAGTTAAATCAGGGGTCACCCGGGGTAGTGTTCTAGGCCCCTTCTTTTTCCTATATCGATAAACAATTTACCATTATCTATTACTCTAATATATCCGCCCCTTTGCTGATGATTGTGTCATTTATCGCCTTTTTATTAATACCGATCACTTGTCCCTGGTACAGACTGATCTTAACAACATTTCCGATTGGTGCAAAACGTGACAAATGAATATCAACGCTTCTACAACAAAACCCATCTCATTTAATCACAAACCCGGTCTTTACAATGCAAACTATACACTAATTGAACCCCCCTGAAACAGGTGCCATTTTTCAAATTCCTTGTAATAACCCTCACTGAAAAATTGGTTTGTAAGCATCTTTATACAGCCTGAACTCAGTCTGCCTCAACGGGTGACTTGTCTCTCCGCTGTAGATGAGCAATAGACAGATCTCACTAGCTAGTTTGAGTACGCCACCGCTGCCGACATGCATCGTGGGAGCTGTATGTAGTCTTTCTGCACGTGCGACAACCCTGCAGGAGGTCTGCGCGAGTAGAGCACGAGGCGGCATGAGCTACCTCGTGAATTGGCGTCTGCCTCCTATGAACTACAGTTATGGCGGCGTCACGCATGCGTGGAACGCTTCGTGAGATCGGTTTATTAAGCCAGTGCAGTACAACCGTTGGCCTGCGGTCTCTAACGTTTACTACGCAGTAGTGATACACGACCGCATGCCGGTACGATGCTTATACAGATCGAAACAGGCGGGGGTGGAGATTGAATCCAGGATCCCTGGGTTCTGCAGCGCGAGCTTTCGCTCCACGTGCTCCGAGCTGGTGTGCGCCAGAGCCGTATATTGGGAAAGTTTGGTCGATGGGACGATCCAGCGAGAGAAAGGGTGGAGCGGCGAAAGCGTCGCCACCGCCAGCGCTGCATATTCCCCCCGTGATGATCCTGCAAAGTAAAATGAAGTCGAGATGACCTTGAAGGAACCGCGCAGCGCGGCGCAGCTATCTTGTTTCTGCATGAGGCTGAAATTACATGAATGGGTAGATGTAAGAGATTGGTGTAAATAGAGAGTTTCAAGGTACTGAGTGCGTTTTCTGAGCCAGAATAGGTGACATTGACGAGAAAAGTTTTCTGAAACATGAGGCGAAACTGGGAATAAGGGGCGAGCGTTCTGGGTTAGGGTCGAAATTCTCACGGAGTCGTGACCACGGTTTTAACCATTGTTTTGACAGTTGTTTTAGCCGCAGCTGCGACTGCAAACAAAAGCGAGATAAGCGGGTTTCACATGCAGCGATTCCGCGGCCGAAATCGCTGCCGCTAGCGGCGCGGCGGCACGAATCGCAAGGTTTCATTTCACATGAGCGTTTTGTGCCGTTGCGATGGACAATGTTATGTTGTGCAGTAAGCAGATGCGCACAGTCGGTTACAGCGGCTTCTAACAACAATTTTAATGCCGTAGTTTTCAGTTTCTCCTTTAATTTCACCTTAATAAAACAAAAAAGGCGTTTAAAATACTAAATAAACCTTAATCTTACTTGTTTATGTTTTTTTTCTTCAAACTTCGTTGTCGCGAAGGATGAAACGTCGGATCATTCTCGGCAGCGTCACGGGCAGCGCCTTCCTCGGATGTAAAGACTCCAACTGATATCGCCGACCCGACCCTCCTGTAGTAGTGCAGTGGTTTCATACCGGTCTCGTCGATCACTTTCACGGCCTCAGTCACCTCTTCCCAGAGTCTCTCTTTGGTCCCATTGTTCCTAAATTCATTGAGCTGCGCGTCCCAAAAAACAAAAAACCCACGCTTCAACACTTCACTGATAGGCAGTTCATTGAACTGGGCGCGGTACATTTTTTCTTACTTGGAGTGACGATCTGCGTTGGAAGAGACACGTCAATGTCGCTCAGTTCTCATCTTCTTCTGTTTTTCTCACTATCCGTTTCACTTGTTGTACTGCAGCGGCTAGGCGGGCTCTAACTTTGCAGCTGCCTGTGCACGAGGCTGTGCCGCCGAGTGTGCAAGCGGAGCTCCGCTTGGCCTTTCCGCGGTACTACAAGGTGAAACAGACAAGCTCGCAAACCGCTTCCGATTAGCATCTCTTGCCCTCGCTATCCTTGGTACTCAGGCGAAGAAAGTAAAAAAGAGCCGCGTAATTCATTGAGAAAACAAATTCCGAGGATGGGGACAGCAATCCGCCTCCTTCATAATCTCCTGAACAGTTCCGACGCGACTGATGAAGCAAAGAAGCTCGACCCGCCGGAAAAAAGAAACCGCAAACCAGTCGCTTGCGTATTTTCTCTGCTTGTCGTCTGCTTCAAAAACGTGAAAACGCCGCCGTCCTATGCGCCAGCTTTCCCGCAGTTTCTTCTCCTGTCACGTGCTTTCCCGCCGCGCTGTGAGTAGCCAGCGCGGAAGCTGCCGCTCTGCCGCGGCGAAAAATTTCCAACCTGGTGGAACCGTGCCGCTCAGCCGCTGCGGCTGGCCAGAGCGCAGCGACTGCAGAAATCGGGCCGCTCTAGGGCCACCAAAATCGTTGTATGTGAAACCCGATATAAAGTGCATTCTGAATGCGGCTGTGACGTCAACGTCACGTGCTTTACCCTTTCAGTTACAAAAAGTCGCAAATTTGAACAACAAAAAAATGTGATTGGAGGGTATTTGTTAAGCTCGTCGCCTCCACTAGATGCACATTCGTGGCTAGTGGTTTGTCACAAGAGTTGCCACTCAACGCGCCCAAGGTCATTGGAACAATTTCGGCCGATGGCGTGCCCTTATTTTTGCCCTACTTTTACTAATTAATGACCAAACGCTATATGTACGGCTCTATTGTGCGCGATCCCCTTCTCACTGAAGACTCAACTTGGAACTTGCGTATTGAAAATAGTATACTAAAAAAATCAGCGAGCACTCGGGGCTTTTAAAGAAGAAATGTGCGTTAGGCTTTCACTCCTACCAAACTTTTAGCTGATAAATATCTTGTTTGCTCAAAGTTAGAATATGGAAGTATAATTTGGAACCCCCGTCATAACTATTTAATAGACAATCTTGAATCCCTACAAGAAAAAAAAAAGCCGCACATTTTATTTATCAGAACTACTCTCCCCTCACAAACGTATAACACCTCAAATCAGAAATAAATCTTTCGACACTGTTCAAACGTAGACAATTGTCTCGACTGCGCTTCTTTCATAACCACAATTATAACCTGCCTCATATAACCTCTATGCATTGTCATTATTTTCTTCTTGATTAAATGTCTCTATTAATTCTAGAAGGTTACAAAAGGACTAGGACTTCGCCTTCGAATCATTTTGGTGAAGATAGATTATGAGTTAGATGTGTAATGTTGGCTTCTTTCACGAAGAGTAGAAGCGAGTCACGTAATGGTTTTCTGTGTTGGGGTGAGCCTTCCGGTCTCCGCCAGTTGTCCGAGCACGTAGGTCTGCTTGCGGAGGGGATTTTGTTAAGGATCTCCTCGCGCATCGGTGCGGTGTGTTGGTACTCCCGGAAGAGGTGTTTGGCGGATGCGGGGACTTTGCAGTGTCTGCAGTTCCCCTCCTCTGTGCTCTCTGGTTGGTCATCCGGTGAAGCGAGACCGGGCTGTTGGTTTGCTTGTTGTTCTCTTCGTTGTCGCTTCTTCTTGTGGGAGGCGAAGAGTGCTCTTTTAGTTGGAACCATTGCTGTCCTGGTTCGTAGTCTCCTAATGCATACTCTGTCCCACCTGGAGTAATCTCCTTCTGGGAGAGGGTGTGTGTCAATGGGGATCTTGTCCGCGAGTTGTTTTTTCCTTTGAGTTTCTCAAGGTCTTTAAAGTCTTGCGTGCTCTGTTTCTGTGGTGCGTCCGTGCAGTTGTTGGCGCCGTCATTTCCAGGGCTAGGGAAATGGAGGAGAGGATGCTCTGTGCTACGGCGTGCGCGGTATCGGTATTTCTGGGTATGTTTAGGTGTCCCGGAATCCAGTTTACTCTGGTGTAGCCTAGACGATCCTCGGCTTTTTCGTTTTATGGCCTTGGCTGCAGGATTTTTGTTGTTGTTGTGGGCCTTAGTATCTCTGTGTAGGCAGCTTTAGAGTCCGTATATATGGTGCAGTTCTTCTCCTTGTTAACCGTGGTAACCACCAGGAGTATTGCTCGAAGTTCGCCTTTTTTGGTGGCAGATCCCTCGGTGTACTGTGTGTAAAGATGTTTCCGTTGGTTTTGTCGACTGCCACCATCCATGCGTTGTCGAGGGTGAGCGGCGCGTCTGAGTAGTAGGTTGCTGCGTTGTCCTTATTAGTCGCTGTTACTTCTAGGTGTTGCTTGGCGTGCAATTTTCTGCGTTCCGTTTGTTTTTTCCCCATGTTTTGTGGGATCGGTCTGATGTCCGTGACCTGCTCGTCTTCCCATGGTGGGTTAGCCGTTTCTAGGTCAGGGAATTCGTAGGGGACGCCCAGCTTTTCCAAGATCCTCTTTCTTGCGGGCGTCGTAAGAAGTCTAGTTATCTGCCCTTCGCGGTCTTCTTGTGCAATGTTTGCTAACTTGTTGATTCCTGCGACTTCCTTGAGCTCAGTCAGTCTGGTGGCTCTGCGGTAGTCCTGTGATGAGCCGTCTTGCGTCGTTGTTTAGTGCTTCCAGCCCTTGCTTCTGTTTCTTTTGAGTCTGAGGTAGCTCCACCCGTACATGGCCCTGGAGACTAGTAAGGCTCGCAGGAGAGTGCGTAGCGTGTGTTCCTGTGCTCCCCATGATTTGCTGGTGCCCATCCTTACGGTTCCGATGGTGTGCTTTCACGAGTCTCTAATTTTCTGTACCAGGTTGTTGCCTTCCCGTCATCCTGTAAGGTGACTCTAAGGAGGTTGACTTCTTTTGCTATTTGGATGATCTGGCCGTTGATGTTTAGTGATATATCGATTCCTTCTTGTCTCGCCTTGGTTGTAGCAACTGCTATGTGGTTCGTTTTCTCCTCTGACATCTCCATGTCGATTCCGGTGAGAACGTTGTGGATAATGTCGAGTCCGGCTTGTAGAGCTTGTGTTTGTAGCCGTGGTCTGATTCCTGGGGTCCTGATGGAGATATCACCTGTGTACATAGTGTGGTTATAAAATTCAAAAGCGCAAACAAAGACTAGAAAAAAAGGAAGGTAAACAGGACGAGCGCTAACTCTCAACTGAACATTTATTTAAAATCAGCTAAAGCAAACAACTTCCGATAAAAAATACACTGAATATCTTAGTGACGTCACTCATCAGCACGCGTCAATAAAATCACTGTATTTTTCATGCAGAAAATTTGACAGCTGGCTTACAGCAGCGGCAGTGCCCTCTTTCTTTATATCATGCGCTTCAGCATACCTCGCACCTTTTTCACGGGCCCTGCCCACGATCGTGGTATTTAAGGGGGAGGCCCGTGAAAAAGCTGCGAGGGAAGTTGTAGCGTACGACTGGCTTCGGAGCGGTACTCGTGGACCTTGCATGGAAGCATGTTAGGCGGTTCTCCCATAAAGTGGGAGGTACTGTAGCCCATTTTCGGATGCTGGACGAAGGGTCCCCCACGGCGGGCTTCGCCAGTTGGTCGTTGAACGAGGCCCGGTGGGACCAGGCTCTGTAGAAGGGCCGGTGTGGCTTGCGAAGGGGACTCGGCGGGAGCGCTCCGCAAACACGTCCGCTCTCTCCGAAGGCCGGAAGCGGCCCTATTGTCATCATCTTTCTTACATATCTCAACGGTGTGACCATATAGTTAAAAGTGAATCGTTGCAATCACGGACTAATCGAAATGATTTTCCCCACTTTTCTTGCGCTACACTAAATGGAATGCTCTAACTAAAAATACTGTAACTGATACCGATTCACTTTCATTCCGCCCTAAATGCAGAAAAACATTAAACATGTAGTGCTTTTGTTTTGTTTGCTTTATGCTTTGTTGTATACTGCTTACCCAATATTCCATTCACGCCCTAACATGTTGTGAGTCCTAGCTCTCTTATGAGACAGATTGTCTATTTTTAACCCCCCGCCATGTAATACATCCTACGGATGTCTCTGAGGAAAAATTAACTTAAACTTGAAAGAAAAAGCGCGGCGAACAACATAAATAACGCCGTGTGTTCCTTAAGCTGCCAGCGAGTATAACATTCATAAGTCACGACAATGCCGGGCCTAGTTTCCTATAGGAGCATATAGGGAACGGCGCACACAGTACGATCTTTAAGAAACTTCGGAACACTTTCTCTTCGTCTGGGGTCTTCAGGGAGAAGGTATTTACTCTTAACACGATGAAATACCCGAGAATAATTTAGGGCGCGAACGAGCTGGCGAAGGCTTAACATAATTTAAGACCAACCCCCGAGACTGGGAAAACGAAGAAGGACAACACAACACGCAGAGTCTCAAACACAGCTCAGCAGAGACGTGTTTGAGACTTTGTGATCTCTCGAATTATTCAGGTTGCGCACGCGGCAGCGAGACGAATAATGTTGTACATGTTCTCGCGTGTTTTCATCTCGAACCCTGTAGGTCAAAACTTTTTGAGGACGCGCTCGATATTTTCGAGTACATACCTCTCGCTCTACTCCGTTTCAGCTTGCGATGGACCGCAGAGGACGTTACGAGCCACCGACGACAATCCCATGCCGCGTGAGCGTCACGTGACACCTGAAGAACGCAGTGACGCGCGGGGCCTGCGGTCACGTGATGCTGTCGCGGTGTTTGGATTGGCGGGGATGGCCCGTAGCGTCCACTGCGGTTCCTCGTAAAATCAAGCGAAGTATATACCTTTTTCACGAGGGCGCCGCCATCTTAAATTGTCGACACTTCCACTATGGGCGAACACATTGCTTTGTCCTCGCCACGCCAATAAAATATACATTTGGGATAAAAGCCTAAACGTCACAAACACACTCTCGTTTCGCCTCTCCTTTATTTTTGTTACTGTTTGCAGGTTGATATGGGCGACTTTTTCGTCGCCCATACCGGATATGCCTACGAGGTGGCCGGGGACGAGAGTGAACGGACAATATCTATAGAAGTAAACTACTTGAACCGGGCGCTATACTTTGTTTCAGCTCAAGTCCAGACACAGCCCACTCTACGAGCTAAGGGGACAAATCAAGCGATGTCAAAAGCAAAAGTCTGCGTGCCTTTTCTGGTTATGATGGATTCAGCGATGATAGAACGTGCTCTGAAACGTCGCGAACACCATGATGCTGAGCTTTTGACGCTGTTCGATTAGTTCCATCAGCTCGTAGCATCGGCTGCGTTTGTAACTTAATCTGAAACGAAGTATAGTCAAGCATCATAAAAATGGGACCACCTTGGACATTATAAAAAAGAAAAGAAGATACGGAAAAGCCCTACGACGGGGCGGAGCTGATAACAGTTCATTTTTCACTTTGTTTTAGCGCCGGGGACAGTTACCAACGCAGCCCGTTGTCATACAGCGTGCCATAAGCAAAGGCCTGATTGACACCGGCGATGGCTTTTCCACCAATATTGGGGGCTTTGAACGCAATTAACCGGACTCGGTGGCAGATTTGGAGAAGCATATCTAAAACACGGACTAATTACAAGAAAAAAAAACAGTTTTAATATACTTTTACTTTGAAGTTTTCAGTATAAACACGTTCCCTTAATACGGTGATTCAAACGTTTATTAAACAATTTTAGTGAACGAATGAAAGTTACCCGAATAAAAAGTCCATTAATGTAACCCTCTTTGGCAGTCAATGTTTTCTAGTGGACCGCTGACTGTGCCTGACTGTACGTCAAGCACGTCTGATTGGCCAACAAGTTACTCTGACCGACAGTCAAACTCCAGTCGGATGCTCGTCGGCCTTCTGAAGGTTTTCTGGTGGCAGTCGGCCGCCGCGAAACTGCCGTCAAGATTTCTTGGTGGCGATCCTGATTGTACATCGATTGTCTCTGACTGTACGTCAAAAAGCTTTGACGGGCAGACAGGCGTACGGTCAAATGACGTAAAGTTCGTTCGAATACCACTATTTCGTCAGATATATGAATACGGAAAATAATCTATACACGAGAAAACGATTTTGGGACGAGAGCCGATGAAACTGCTGATGCTAGAGGTATGACGAGCAGGGCACCCGAAAACCCTGATCAGAAGCCCGCCGAAACGCCGAACACGCCACTTTCTATACTTTCGCTTCGCCCATAGAGGCTTCGCTAAGCTTCCATGAACGATCGCTCTCGACTCGTTTTGTTTACCCGCTTGCTCCAACCTGTCGATCCTGCCCGGGCTCTACAATGTCTTGTGTTTTAGTAGAATTTCTCCTCGACAAGACCTAGTCTGTCGTGAGCTCCGACTATGTAAGGAACTTTAGCGGTGTAGTTGAAGACGACAAGGTGTACCAGGTCTACTGGGCCGGAGACGCGCGAACAAAAGAAGGGTTCTACGACGCGAAAGTGCTCTACATGGTAGGTGAGTAGAACTAAAGTACGGCGATTGATGTACGAGTGCTTTGCATAACATGCTGAGGCTAACTGCAGTGGAGCCGAAGCATTCTTTGGAGGCTGTGTCCGGGCCACGGCGCTGTCCGACGGCACTCACTCCGCCTGCTAAGTGCCGTCCGAAAGAGTCGTCGGACGGCGCGTGTATCACTAAGGAGCTTGTTAACACACCCCAGTGTCTAGAGTACCGTCCGACGGCACACTTGCAGAGCGTTCAAGTGCCGTGCGACGGTACTCTCCTCACGCATTCAAGTGCTCGTCCGAAAGTCTCGTATAAAACAGGGTCTCAAAACGAGTTTTTTGAAGCTGCAGTGTAGCTAGAGAATCAAGAAGAAAAAAAAGCAGTGTAGCTTAGTGGTAAGACGTCTGCCTCATGAGGAAGCGGTCCGGGTTCAATCCCCGTGCGGGGTTGCTTTTTTTTCTTTGGAATCTTTTGAGCATTTTGTTTTGTCGACGCATTTGGCGATATTTTACGTTTCTTTTTTATGATTAACATTGGGAAAACCAAATGTCGACGAAATTTCGCTGAACAAAATGGTAGGACGTCATCTGATGGACACCAGGGCACGTTCCACCAGGGCTGCTGACTGGCAGTCAGTATCCAAAATTACGTACCTTGATGGAATTTTCAATAGGGTACGGTTATTTGTGCCCTTAGTGTCCGCTTGGGAGCATTACCTACTATGTGCAAAAACAAATTTCGCGTACCTGTCATAGTTTCTGTTACATAAATATGTAAAACCTTCAGTTTGAACACCCTTTACAGTGGCTCCCGAGTGAATATTTAGGAAACATGTCATAAAGTACGCTCACATTTAAACCGAGGGACACGCGTCGACGGGCCGCGTGCTGGGTTGACTGCGACACGCTTTAATAAGTCTTCTGTCTTGGTCTTTGCACGTCTATGACGCCTTATGTTCTCATTTTATTCATCCAAGACCGAGAGAATTCACGGAGCGCGAAAGCGTTGCCTGCTTAGCATATCTTTAAATATCTTTACGCGCAAATGCTCCTGCTGAAAAGAGACAAAATGAAGATAAGAAAAGGAAGGCACCGCGAAAGTGAGGAAGAGGAAAAGAGGAGAGGGCGCGGGGACGTCAGAACGCCGAGCTCTGATTGGAAAGATTCGTTGGTAGACTTAAGCTATACTCCATCTCAGCAGTTGTGTGCAGCGAAGGCAAAGGCATTGGCGCGGGCACGTGGCTTTCAGAAGTGCTTTCTTTTCGCGAGTGCTCGTGAGAGGAAAGCAAATATGAAAGCCAGGCCCTCGCGCCTGTGCTTTTCCTCTGCTGCACGCAACTCATGAGATGCAGTATCGGCGGCGAGCTGTTTTGGTGACGCCCTCCTATGGTTACCTTTCGTGACGTCATTACCTTGTGAACAACAAGTTTGAAGGTGTCTGTAAAGAGCATGCTGGAAGCTTGAAATTATAGCTCGACGCTTTCGAACGCTCACGTCGCCAATAGACTGCCCTTGTCTCCATTGCACACGTCGAACGCGCTAGGACGCTGAACGCCGGCGTCCGGCGTTTGGCTGTCGCATTCGAGCGCGCCCGACGAGTGCAGTGAAGACAATGGTAGCTATAGCTTTAGGTCTACCCACAAATCATTAGAAGCAGAGCCCGGCCTTCTGACGTCCCCTCGCGCTCTCGTCTCCTCATCTTCCTGAGCTCCTCGGCGCATAAAAGTAAGATGTAGGGTCGAGAAAAAGAAAAAAAAGAAAAAAAAAGAGGGGGCTCAGAACTTTGGTCGCTTAGCTTTCGAAATTGGAACGTTGTGAAGCGATATTCAGAAGAGAAGCCACATCAGGCAGCTAGGGTCTCCGTTTATGCAAGTCGGACTATTCATCCAGAATAAGTAACATTCGATACGCTTCGTATACCCGAAGCCTCTTTGCGTAAATCTGCATACAATTGAAATTCGCAACCCGCATTTTTTTTAAACTGTTCGAATTCATACGAGGCACGTTCGACCCGCGGGATACCCGAAAAAAGTGATAGTTACAAAAAGAAAAGAAAAAAAAGAAAACACACGAAAGACTGCGGCTTAGGCTAGGAAATGGTTCAGCGACCCCTTAGTAGTATATCAATATATTTGATGAACTCGAAAGAGTAGAAAGTGAATACGAACGATTAAAATAACATACCGCCCCGCGCCGCTGAAGCCCAGGGCGGCCTTGAAGGGCTCGCTCACAATCTTCGCTGGAAATAGCCTTTTGAGAAACGGCCCGCGCCGCCTTTGAAAGGATCCTTGACTGTGCCTGGACCTTAAATATAGTTGCCCAGCGGCTAGACCTCGGTCACCGCCGGCACTCCAGCCTCGAATCAAAAGAAACTAGAACAGGAAAGAAACTGTGATTTATGCGGACGCGATAATCGATAGAACGGATTCTAATCTAAGATTTTTAAAGCTTAGAGTGCTTGAACGGTTTCATCTGGTCAGAGACCTTTGTCGCTGCGGTGATAGAAAAAAAAAAAAAAGAAAGAAATCTGCTCTGGATGATTGGTAACGGAACCCATAAATACATACGACATCGAAATAGAGAGTTTTTTTTTCTTTTGCTGGATGGAAATCTAAAATTATACAAGATGCCCTCCCCACCCGCCTCCCAAAAAAGAATAGATGTTTTTATACGTGGGGGGGTAAACTTAAATTTCCCCCAAAGCAAACTTTTCTGTCCAAATGTAGTGCTGCCGGTTCGACCCAGATGGCAGCAGTTCAGTACTAACCGTTATTTCTATCGAAGGCTATGAAGAAAATTTCTCAAAATTTTAATGGGAAAATGGCGGCCGACAGAGCGCTCTTCTAATACATGGAGCTCCATGGCGGCAGTTATCATAAGACGGGCGAAAAATAAGCCCCATTTTGCGCATTGAAATGTTTCGAAAAATTACTTATAACGTTTGAAAAAGATAACGGCTCGTGCTGGAACTTTGGCATCTAGTTCGAAGCGCTAGCGCTACATTTGGACAAATAACAGAGCGTTGGGCGAAACTAAATATGTTTTTAATAAGTAAATAATCTTTTTTTTATTGGGGGGGGGACAGATTGTAGATTTTTGCGTTTTTTTGGAAGTTATGGGCTTCGTACGGCTCTTGAAAACAGTGAAGAGGGACGTAATTCAAATGCGATCCAGAAACGCAGGCCTGTTCATTCTAAACATTTTCTCGCTCGTGGCAGGAGCTTAATTTTTGAAGTTTATACCTGTATCCCCAAAGATCTATATTTTTGCTACATAATATGTTTCGCAACGGGAGGTTTCCATGAGCGGTACTGGAGATGGGAACAGCTGAGCATCGCTCTTGGGAAGGTTGTGTTTCGAAAACGTAGAGTGAGAAGAATTCTAATTGTCCATGAATAATTAGGTAGGCTCAAAGATAAACCTTTTTTTATATACAATTAGACTCTTCTTACAAGAAGTGCTGCTTTGGCACGCTGGCCTAAAAGAAACTAGCCATTTCCAACTGAAATTCAATGAAAATACACGTTCAGAGATTCGTCGCCCAAGATTACAAGCCTGAAGGGCAGTACCGCGAAAACGCTTCTGTAGTTGGAAGACGAGCAATCTCATAAACCTGTCGTAATAAACAAAGCTGCACTTTCATCTCAATGCTTACAATGGGCCACTAGTAAAGCTACAGGTGTGAGTGGATAGTTTTTACCTATGCTTACGCTGCGAGTACGATTATTTTGTCCAGGGGCTTTCTAATGAGGAATTGTCTTGGCGAATTGGGAATGATTCCAGAATGCCTTTGTATTCGTATGTACTGGGGCGAACAAGCGCGCGCTCGCACCTACCGCACTAAAGGCAATATTATTTAGTTTTTGTGGATAGCTCTAAATCCACTAAGGAACTTCCCCATAAATCAAGGAGTTTGCGCCTAAAGTCTTCGCTGCAGTTTATATAGCGAGGAGCATTCAAGTTCCAAAGTGTCTTTATATTTTATCTTGGATATGTGAGCGGGTGGAGTCATAAAAAGTGTCTTGAAATATGCGATATTTGTTTTGGAAATGAGTGCAAAACATGGCAACACCATTATATAGCAACCAGCATTTTGGCGCCACCTCGTTTCACCAATGCTTCAGACATTTAAGAATGGCGATGTTCAACTTTCGGAGAGCAGCGTGTTATCATTCATTTTCTGAAAATTCTTTGTATCGGGCAATTTAAGCGTTTGACAACGTGCTCAAGGATGGTTTTATTTTATCAAGTGTCAAAATAAACCAAAAATTAATGCCGTTCTTTCAATCTCAAAACCAAGCGCCAGTCGACTCCCCGCCACCAAAGTTTCGCGCTACCGCCAGCGCAGAGGAGACGGAGATGGCCATGTTCTAGGTGGTTAAGGAGACTTAAACTCAACCACTGGATCTCGAATCGCACGACAGTGAGTGTCATCCTACAGGAACGTTATATATATAAAAAAATTCTTCCCGTATTAGAGAAAGAAAATAAAAATAGAACAACCGGAAAAGACCGCAGTTACGCTCTTTCATCACAGCAATGTTCCTGCTCATCGAGCGGCACATCTTCGAACTTTTATTTACGGAAACTGAAATGATGCTAAGCCGAATGAAATTATTTTTTAACTTGCTACATGGTCAATATGTTATGAATATTCACAAATATGTAACCTACGAAGACACTGACTGTGCGGTTAGACCCAGCACACCAAGCACATTACCCCTTATCGCTTTAACACAGACTATGCATTAAAAAATAAACTTTCATTGTTAAATCAATTGATCACACGAACTGCCTGTCAACGAACATTGCAAATGGTATGAATGTCGCTGATTTTATAGGTTCTTTGTTATTGTATGTCTTATGCCATGCCAGTCTGTGTGATTGTAAGTGCTTGAGTGCGCTATTACAATCTACAGTTTACTCAGGGCTGGCAGTATTTTTAAACAAAATGAAATAAATAAATAAATAAAACAATTCTAAACTAATTCTTTGCGCTTCATACTTCCCTGACCTTGTACCCAGCATTCCTTTTTGTTGTTTTAAACTAAGAAGTTAACTTTTTGCCGCCGATGAAGCTGCTCCGCTGTTCCGTCGACAACGTCCCGGTGGTCTTGACAGACCCACCAGAAAGTCTTCGCTGAGGCTATGCAGTCATGGCGTCAACGTTGCAAGCAACGTGGACTACACGTACGTAGAAAAGTGACGAAAATTTTAGCTTTTATTCCATGTACTTTTTTAAATAAGTTAGGAGACCTTAGAACTTGAACGCCCCTCGTAGAGTGAAGTGTGGCATAAAACAAAGGCCTCCCTTGGGCACTTCTTTCAGCACAAACGCAAAGAAAGAAAAAAAAAAGAAACACCGATGTTAAGAAAAAATAAAACAGATTAGTTTTAAAATTTGAAAATCATTTTGAATACTTTTTGGAATACAAACAAACCAGAAATTTAATATGACGAAAGCGTTTACTTACGTAGCTATGAGCGCAACCAAAATTTAATTTTATTCTTTGTAGTCCTTTTCGGAGGTTTGTTTTCTAGCGGCAGTCACGAGAGATGTTAGGATTACTTTAGATATCGCCGTTTTCTTGTCGCCAAAGACTGACTTTAGGTGTTTTCGTCATCACCGGTCTTAGAAGCTGTAGAAGCTGTAGACATCTCAGGGTTAGAGGAGGAGGGCAGTAATGATTGCATTATTTAGGAGCGCGCTGCGGGTGTTAAAACTCGATGAATTTTTTTTTGTTATTGAAAAGTGAAAGGCTACTTTGCTCGCAAAGGTATGCACATTAAAACAAAAATCCAGAAGTGGGAAAAAAAATTCGGTGAGTGCGAGAAGCAATGAAGCTCAACTAAATGTAGTGCAATATTAAAAATTTACTCTTACAAGCTGTGTGTGGTCTCATCAGAAACGTTGACGCAAATGTGTACCCGTAGATTTTTTTTTAGGAACAACTTTTGCGTGGGATTTTTTTTAAATAGGCATTCATGAGAGTTTTTGGGCACAATTTTGAGCACTACTCTTAGTGCTCAGAAGCCCTTGACCAGACTAAAATATTATAAAACATGCGGGTACTAAAGTCCCACACTCCACTTTTTTTATGTGGACTAGACCTATGCATAATGGTTGAGTCTCCTTGCTCAGAGTGATAACGTGGGCACTAACAAGTGATTTATGTCTCCTCTACTTTCTCTTCCTACCACTTTTATCTCCCTAGCTCCTTTTCTAACACAGTGTAGTCAAACACGTGACTGACTTTACGACTCCTCTACGGGAAAGTGAACACACGGGAAACTTATAAAAGGTATGAAAAAGGAAAAAACCCACCAAAACTAGAGAAAAAGGAAAAAAAGGAAGGAAACAAAACAAGTGTCTCGTATTATTGTACGCCTCAGGCCTGTTTCCTTATCCAAGCATCTCATATCTTCTGTAGTTTAGCAAGAGCGCATTAAAACATAGAAAAAAACCCGTAAGAGCTTAACGGCAGTACATATACGCATGCTTGCCTCTTTAGAATCATGATTAAAGGAAAAAGAAGTGTTTTTCAAAATAATACCCCAAAATATTTTCGACGCAATGTCCATGTCCTTGAAACCTCAGTGATTTTTTTCTGATTGAAAAAATTCATCGACTGCAAGGAACTTTTAAGCACACAATTTGTCCTGTATTAAGAAAAGAAACGGCAAGGGAATGTGCTCTTGAACACAATTCCCTGCCATCATTTTTAAAAAATTAGGAGCGCGTAGTTTATATTGCTTAATCAACACAAAACAAATTACACCATTTTCCCGAGGGGAACCATGGGGTTATGCGGAGCATCGCGGATCGTAATTAATTCATTCCCTTCTTGACTGATTTCTTTTGGCCGGCCGGATTTGGGCTGCGGTGGACGCGAGCGGCCGAGAAACGCTAGCACACGACAGCCGCAGAGTTGCGGGGAAAGCCCACCCCACTGGAAAGCCCTGGCGTGGCGCTGCGACCCGCGCGCCCAAAACTATCCTCCTTTCACTCCTCCGGGGAACGCGCGCAGCGCGCTACCGCTGCTTATATTCACACTTGAAAGAGAGGAGACTAGAGAAGGAGAGTTGAGCATGCGCGCGCGCGGTGTGAGTAGAAGCGAACGCACGCGAAGTGCACGCAGCTGGTAGAGAGAGAGAGCGGAGAGAGTAACGCGCAGCTGTTGGAGAGAGGGAAGGAGGAGAGTTGCGCATGCGTAGTGTGAGTGCGGACTACGACGCCGCGGGCCATAGACCCTAGCAAGAGATGCTCCGCATCTAAAAAAATAATATGAGCGTCTTTGAGAAAACAAAAAGTAAATACGGGAATACAAGAACTTTAAAAATTGTAATCCCAGACGCCACTTCTCCTATCTCGTTCCGAGGGAAGTGGGAAGCCCGCTTGCCGTTGAAGCACGGCGCGTTGACGCAAGTCGGCGGTCGTTCCATCAAGACAAATCCGCGTTGTATCGTAGAAATATCAAAGCGTCTTATCAAGTACTTCTGGAAGGTCTTATATCGCTCCAAGCATCCGATATAAGGTATATCTAAATGGTGCAGCACGATCTTCTGTTGCAAAAGCGTTCTAGCGAAGACGATGCCTTCTAGAACGCACCAAACCATTGGTGCATGCTTTGCCAACATGTTAGCGAATCACAATAAAATCCCTCTCAATATACCGCAATTTATAATCTGTTTGTGGGTGAGCTTATTTCTTTCTGTACATAAGCATGCTTGCGCAAACCATTGCCTTAGAGTTGCATTTGTATCATCAAAATATAAGACCATGTATCATGTATCATCAAGCTGTCCTCGGAACATGTAACACGACGCTCATCAGAAGCGTCCCTTTTTAAACCCGCCCCCTCCCCTCAGCTTCTCGTTTCTGAACTTTGAAGTCAAGTATAAGCGGAAGAAACTGTTCCCCGCGAAAATCTTTTAGGTATTTTAATTTTGCATCACTCAAGTAGAAAACTGTTGATGAGCGGTGTCAGTGCGTCTGAGCGGCCATCGATGCATTATCCTAAAAGAGCATTCTTAAGGCCCATTCACACACTTGCAACCGAGTACGACCAAGAGACGAGACTTGTTGAAACCTCTTAAAATTTCTTAGAACGAGAGAACACACTGGTACGCTGGCGCCGTCTATGCGTTGACCCTGGAACAGCATTCGACAAGAGCGAATGTTTTGCGGGATTTTCGAGATCAAATGTGCGTAATACCTATGAGAAAGGCTCGTTTATAACGTTGACAAAAGCTTTTTGAGCCAAGAAAGAAAAATAATGCGCCAGAGAAATAGAAAATATGCCGAACCGCCAAGAATACACTGCCACCTATTAGATGGCGCCAGTGTGTCCTCTCGTCGTGAGATATATTAAGAGGTTCCAAGGCGCTCGGTTCTGAGAGGTCGCAAGTGTGTGAACGGGCCTTTAGGCATTCAGAAATCATCGGGATATTAGGGTATTCTCGTTAATTGCATGCAAGAGCTCGTGCAGTCAATTTAAGCGCAGATTGAACACGTGCCCGCAGGGCCCTCAACACGAAACGTATGTTCTAAGTAAAGCCGTTAATATCTTGGCAGTTTTTTTGGAGAATAATGGAGACATTAGATGCGAGATAAGAATGAGGTTGTCGTTACACAAGTGAAGCTTATTGTCACAAAATTAGTTTCTTCTGCGCTTGTTGGTAAAAATCCGGGAGTCGAACCGGCGTTCATTCTGGTTCCGGTTCAGGTAGAGTATATTTGCAGTTTGTTCCGGCTCGATTTCGGTTCAGTGATACATCCGAAATATTGGTTCGGTTACCCGTTCCACCAAGCGCGAACCGGTTTAAACGGGCTCAGAACTCTACCTTAGACCACTGCCGCCCACGCATTTCCTGCGAAGAAAAAAAAAGAATATAGATAAAAAGAAGCGTTTTCTACACAAAATCATCTGCGTAAGAATAAATAAATAAATAAACAGAATTGGTTAATAAAGCCGGATTGCGGAAGCGAGGGCAGCAAAACAAATATATGTTTAACTTTGTTTTGTGAGCTTGACGTTTTATTGCGAATACCGTTTTAGGCAAATTACATGGTTATATAGGCGCTCGTAAACTATACCAAAGTACAGGACTCACATGTAAACAGTGTTGGCGGTAACGCGTTACAAGTAACTGCGTTACCGGTAACGCGTTACTTTTGGTAACGAAGTAACGCACTCGTTACTTTTCCAAAGAAGTAACGGGTAACGTACTTACGTTACTTATTTTGAGTAACGTGTAACGAAATTACGTTACGTTACTTTACTTCCTAAAACTTTAAAAAAATTACATTTTAAATATGTATTTTTGTGTTTTTAAGTGCCCAGTCATAAATTCCTTAGTCACAAAAAGCCGCTGTCCTCCACATCGAGCGCATCCGTTGAACGCCTATTTAGCGTAGGCGCGGACATGTTTACCAAGACGCGAGGTAGAATGTCAGATGCCAACTTCGAAATCCAGCTGTTGCTGAAGTACAACAGCGGAGTGTGCTTCGGGTAACGGATGAACTTGTTCATAGCAACTATCTGTACTTCGACATGTTGTGAATACAATATATTCAAAGTTTCAATCTCGGCTGGTCTTAATTTCTGTGCTAACGAGGGAGGCCGGTTCTTCTGTTAAGTTCCGTGCCAACATGTTATAAATCAGCTTCATATTTACTTCCGCGTTTTTTCTTGTAACTATTCGGGTGAAACCCTAAAAAAGAGAAGGTAATTAAGTTTCCGCATGGACATAGTTTAGCTATGGCGCTTACGCACATATCAACCGTCAAAACAGCAAATGTTTTAGTTCGTGAATAAAAGGTAACGCAACAGTAACGTGCGTTACTTTTTATCAGTAACGGTAACGGTAACGCGTCCCTTTTATTTCGAGGTAACGCAGGTCGGTAACGCGTTACTTTTATTTGAAAGTAACGAGTAACGTATTTAGTTACTTTTTTCGGTAACGCCTACAACACTGCATGTAAAGTCAGTCAGCCAGCACGCAAAGTGACTGAGACGGTTGCACGCTCCATACTCGCAAACTGCCCACCGTCCGCACGCCCGAACGCCTCGAACGACTGAGTTGCAGAGGAGAATGGCAGCGAAGAGCAGTCGGAAGGTGATTAAAACTAAAAAGGGAGAAAGAAACACGGGCAGCATAATGCATTTAAAAAAACACGCACAAAAAAATCTTCTAGAAGCGTCCAGGGCTATAGGGCTACTGCGCTGCCCAGAGGGCGCTGCGAAAATTTACTTGTTAGGACTTGTTTTAGGTCGAGTCACGGAATGTTCCCAGTGTACCGAATTCAATTCATTCCGATTACTGAAAGTTATTCCCCGCAGAATCCAGTTCTGATTGGCTGGTTTAACCCGTGGCGGAAATTATCAGTCGGCCATTTTGCAAATTAACCCAACACACACACACAAACAAAACAAACGTATGTAAAACGTTTTTGCTTTACCACGGCTACGCACGGGTGAAAGCTCTGGGCATCGATGAGTTAGGACCGAACGGAAGGTGCGTTGATTTTCTCTAGATTTTGTTTCCCATCAAGTAGCGGCTATCTGTTTTGCCAAAGAAGATTGCCGGCTTGTTTGCTCGCTCCGGCTGCGCTGGTGCTGCGTTTCACACTCTACGCCTTAGACGCTAAACCCAACACTGTATCCACGTCGCCGTAGTTTGTTTAGTCAAAACGACGCCGCTAAGACCACCGTCGCGAATATTTCATTGATTTCGCGCCCCACCACCCGCAAGAAGGCACGCCTTACATTTTTTGGCGCCGAACCGGTCGGGTTCAATATCAAACGTTTGAGTACGGTTACGGTGTCGTCCCCGTTCGGTCAGAAAATAACGGGTTTTCTCCGGTTTTCGGTTTGGGTTCAGGTTCGGTTGGACACTATTGCGAAAATACCGACGAGTGCAGAAGAAGCTGGAATGATGAGTCCAAATTGGGACGCGAGGCTCTACCACGGGCAGCGGCGCGAGCGCTGTGCTGTGCCCGTGGGCGCTGGCGTCTGTCACTTTCTCCTGCGCCCGCGTACGTATTCAGCTTGTCGGAGACTCACTAGCTGTCACCCGGAAAACCAGAACGAATGGCCGATCTTCCCGAGTGAGAGCGACACGGGAGCGGCGAGCTGGCTATTCCCGGGAGCGAGATTTATCGCGGAACAGAGACATCAGCGCGCATTAGGCCTAGCAGACCGGAACTAATTCCGGGCTTCACTATCTCCAGGCTGGAAAAGAAAACTGTCGGGCTCACCGTGGCAATGACCTCCGGCGGCCGTGGGAAGGCTGCCGCCTCGCCGCAAATTACTGCGGGCCAACGACAGTTCCCGAACATCACTCAGCTTCGTGTCGCGTTTGACTCTCTGCTGCCATTGTTGCTTTTTCTTTTTTTTTAACTTTCGGCTCTATCGCGCGAGCCAATTGAAGAGTGGAGATTTGTGTGAGCGCAGAAGAAGCGGGCAGAGAACAAGAAAACGGAATCTCTTATTATTGCGTAAGATATCTACTTCGGGCCAAGGTTGGTAAGCCTAGGACCAGACCTCGTTAATGAGATACCAATATATCATTTCGGAAATAGACGGGGCCCCCACCGTCTGCTTGAAGTATTATGACGATACGATATAGGGCACAAAATAGATCACCCACGAATTGAAGACGAAGCTGATGTTTGTTCGCTTTGTGGTTTCAAAACGCAAATAAGGCAGAAAGAAATCAATTCAAAGTTCGGGATGACCCTGTTTAGTGCTCGTTTCATTTTCCGCGCGTTTTTAACTGCAATAATGGAAGAGAATGGATCGTGCCGCTTCCAAGATGTACAAAACAATCCGAGTCGATCCAAGCGTACACCATTCCCCTCGGAGTACGGTGCAATATGGGATAACTGCGAGGACTCCTGGGACTTTCCGGAAAAGATTTCTTTCGCGGTCAGGCCACTGTTTGTTCTCATTTATGATCATTTGCAGAAGTACAACAAAGGGAGCACCTGTTGCGTTCTATTGTATTGAACGTTCGCAGCACGCAATGCATACAAGGCAGGGAGCACGGCATGTGCGAAGAGTCGCTTTTTTTTTTTTTATAGGTTTTTTGTTTGGTTGGGAGGCTTCATCAGCGGGGCCGGTTCACATGTCCGGGAAACTGGACGGCGTCTTGGGTGCCTCGGGAAGGAACAAAGCGAGGGAAAGGGGAGACAAAGGATCGCTCTCACGATCGCCGAGTTTCCCACTTATTCGTTGTGTAACGCGCGGATTCTGTTACCCGCCCGGTGGGGCATTAGTAACACAAAACGGGGGGAAAGAAGCACGACCGCGCCATTCTGTACCATCGAAGGGGAAAAAAAAGAACAACGAAAACGTCAAGGAGCGGATTTAGCGCAGTCTCGTAACATGTTGCTAGGGAATTCGTGTAACCGTGACATAGCGTTTTTTGTTTAATATAGCGTTTTAAAATAAGGTACACATGCTTTGGGCCCCCAAACACCGTGGGGCGTAGCACTACGTATGCGCAGTATGACGGCTGCTGGCTCCCTATTCTAAATCTCTCCTTCAGCGCTAGTTCGTTCTTCGTACCAGAACACGCTCAATATATCTACAGTGTGCTGTCCAAGTGTTGGCGGATCGGTGGCAAAGCACGTTCGCGCACCAAAGGTTGGAGGATGCAAAGAGAAAGCTCGTGCTCACAGAACCCAGAGATCCTGAGTCCAATCCCCACCGCTGTCCGTTTTGATATGGATGAGCAACGTGCCGGGGAGTGGTTATGCAACGCGAGACTGCGTGATGTAGGTTAAATACTCCAGGCTACGAGTGGTGCAGCAGTGGCTAAGTTGTTCAACTACGGCGAAGATACCGGGTGCTTATTAAGGATGACTGACTTTAACGCTTTCTAAACATACACGCAATATATTGTTTTTTTTTGTCAAGTGCGATATATAACTGCCAAGCTGGCTTCATTAATTGTAAATTATTATTAATGACAGAATGACAAAACCCGGTTGTCGCAAAATTACCCTAACGTAAGTTCGGGTTATCTTGCTAAAATAGGGCGGTACCATCCCGTCATGAGCAGTGAATTAAAGGGAAGATGGGGAGCTTCTTGAAAAAAATGAGTTAGAAGTGAATTCTAGTGTATTTTTACCCCGTGAACCCGAATACCCAAACCTTTGCTACCCAAGTAGTGTGGAAACGCGAGAAAACGCGAAAGAAAGTCGCTGTACGTGACGTCATCGACGGATCTTTTGGCTGCCAAGGCTAGGGAGGCGGGGCTTCAGCCCTATTTTGAAATTGCTCTTATGGCTCTCCGGCGCGGTGCATTCAAATATAATTGTGATATCTGTTATTCTAAAGGCCAAATGAACGCAATTCAAGCATTTTTTCTCAAATGCAGAAGTGCCCCATCTTCCCTGTAATATTAATGGAGCAAGTTCGGTGTGTTATCCTCAAAGGTTTACGAACCGTTAATCTCGTGATTAGGTTCCTCGACGACCGTGGGTCGAAGGTATCATAGAGTCAGTTTGAGTGTCGCGAAGAAATGTCTTTAGAAGATAATCGAAATTTTCTTGGGTGCATACCAATGGTCAGTTGGGTTAAAAAAGGAAGACAGGTTTTAGAAACTAAAACTGGAACAAATATTTAAAGAACATAAGTGTCTTTCGCCAAACGCGGCAAGTTGTAAAAAAAAAATACAGATGAAGGACATGAAGTAAAATATATGACCCTTGTATGCCATCAAATGTTGTCTTTTTGTTACTACAGTTACGCGTATGCGAACCAACATTGTATCACTTTACTATACAGTTGCGTTTTAAACGGCCTTTATAAAAAGAGCTGTCTCGAGGACCGCTCACAGAAGCGAATGTTTTGTATTCCTCAACGGATTGCATTTTTTTTTTGTTTAGACACTGTCGCGAGCCCTAATGACTGCATAATATAATCGTATGACGGTATGTTTCAGTGATTGTATTTTGTCACAAACGCGGCCCGTGATTACGACACTCCAGAGAGACGAATTCATTGAATGAATATTGTATATGAACGCATAATAACCTAAATATTGCTTTACTAATCGACGTTTTACTTAATAACCTGGAGAACAAATAGAACACGCACGAGAGAGCGTACAACACAGGATGCCCATGTTTAGCGGTCTCTTGGTCAAGTACTAACATGATACTATGAAAGTAATAGCATGTGCGTTTGAAACGGCCAGCTCTTTTATTGACGCTATAGTACCGGGTAAAACAGAAGTAAACATATAACCAGCGCGTCACACCATAAAGAGGTGGAACGGCCGACCTTGGCCTGAAAATTAATAGCTTTGATTAAACACACCGCACAGATGTATTATTATCTGGCCTAGATGCGCCACGAGGAAACATTACTTTCGACTGCCTTTTAATTAGCTCGAGGGTCACTTGTCGCGGCTCCTTAGGTAAAAGAGCTGGCCTCGAAGGAATGCGTTCCTCCCTCAATTCACCGACACATTTCTGGCGTGCTTTTCCCGTGCAGGGCCGGGCACTTAATAGATTGCTCATTAGATTGCAAGCATCCAATAGTATTGGGGTTGTCCGTCACGTGTTACATGCTAGCAGACAAAAGTAAAAGTAAATACAATGCTTCGGACCGAAACTCTGGTCACAAATGTTAGCTGTAGAGATATCTCCCAAATGTCTACGGCGCAGAAAAAAAAAAAAAAAAGGGGCACAGGCGCACGAACTGGGTTCAGCACTTTCTAAAATTTCGCGCTCGGGCGGGATGGAGTATAGTGAACAGGGGGAAGTTAAAGCACGTGTAGTTAAAGAAACCTTGGATATGAAAAACGTAGAGGGAAGGAAATAGACGCTCAAGTATATTTCAACTTTTAACTACATCCAATGATTTTCACTTGAATTCGAAAGCTCTTCCCGGTTTGCGGAATAAAATAAATAATCAAGAAAAGGTTAAATACATAAGACGAGGTGACATATAACTGAAAATATAACAAAGAAAAGAAAAAATAGGACAAGACAAAACAACAATTAATGAAGAAAGTTGCAAACGACCACACAAAGTGTGGTCGTTCGCAAATGGCAGCGGCAGCTGTTGCGTTGCTCAAAGATGCGCTTTCGGAGATTCGCTTTTTAGTCGAGGCCGTACACGCCGTTGGCGCCTTCTCTTTGCCTCCTCCTTTCGAAAGGAGGGGTCTTCACGCCTTTGGCGCTCTCGCGTTGCGTCTCGTGAGTGATAGTCGGGGTCCGGCCTTCTGCGCTGTTCTTGTGCCGCCGCGCTTTCCGTCTAGACTACTCTGTACAGCGCGGTGCGCTTGCCGTTTCCGCATCTGAACAGAAAGCGAATCTCTTGTGTAGTCTGGCCATGTCTTGGGGGTACTGAGTGAGCGCAGCCCGGTGCCGCACCTTTTTTGTTAACGCGACGTAGAACTTTCCAGAACACCGAAGCGGCGGCGGCGGCTGGAGGTTTCGGAGCTTCTACTGTGTGCTACTGTGTGGGCGGCGGCAAGGAAAAGGGGAAGGAAGGGGGGGGGGGGAGAGACGAAGAGAGAGAGAGAGAGAGAGAGAGAGAGAGAGAGATGAAGCGATAGCCGGCCTTGCCATAGACCGCATTTACATGAATGCGATTTCATCGCATCGACTCCAAACGTCATTCGAATGAAGCCGACGCGGCAGCGTTTGCATGAATGCGCACCAGGCCCTACGCGAAGGTGGCGCCACGCTGTGTCAAAGCTCAACGTTCGAGCTGCGTTTCCGGCCCCAGCCACACCACTTGACCACGTTTTTCGGTGCATCGCACGTGAAGCCTGAAGCCCTTTCGACGCTTTCGGCGAGCGTAAAGATCATGGCCGCTGTCTTCAATGATGTGCAAGAAGTTACGAGACGGAAGACAACGCAAGCTTTTTGAGCTCCTGGCCACGCTGCCGGGTCACTCTGGGCCAGAGGCGATGTGTGTGTGTGTGTGCACGCCCTGGCGAGCGAGATCGTTTTCAAACGCTCTGAGGACGCCACTTCGTGCTTCGCCTCGCCAAACCTGCCGAAAGGCTCCGGCGCAGCCAGTAACGGTACCGTAGGAGCTGCTCGTTCTGCGCTACCATGCAGTGCTCGGAGCTCTCAGCGTCGTTTGTGCTTGCGCGGAAGCCTTCAGGGAATTCCTAGGACTCGCAAATCTTATTTCGCAAGGCTTGGACGGGGACCGCCCTCACCGAGCAGCTCAGCTATATTCTTTGACTTATGATGGCAATAAAAGCTCGCGTTTCTTCTCGGGAGATAAGTACGGGCGACCACACGGGACCGCTCTCCGCCGGCGCCATGTTCTCAGCTGTTCACTCGCTCCCGCAGCGAGCGCCTTCCCATAATCCTCCCCGTTCCCAAATGCGATGCGACCTCCGTTTACATGGGTTGAATGAATGCGCATTCGCCGTCTCGATCCACCTTTGTCTAGCGACGTGAATGCGATGCGCTTCCTTAGCGCATTAGGCCGTTTACATGACCGCATTGAATGCGACAACTGGATTTGACGAGACTAAGTCGCATTCATCCAAACGCGGCTATTGATGAGGTGGTTGTGCGAAGGGGCAACGGAGATGGGAAGAGAGAAATAGAGCAGCGGCGATGGAGCGGTGCGCATACCGCGATCACGTAGGGTTTAGTGTATGGACGTCGCCGGATTTTGCCGTTAAAAAGGCGCTATACTTTGTTTCAGCTTAAGCCCAGGCGCAGCCGACGCTACGAGGCAATGCGACCAATCAGGCAGCGTGAAAGCACAAGTAATTAGGTATTTTCTGTTCATGTTTGGTTCAGCAATGATAGAACACGTTCAGAAACATGGCGAACACCATGATGGCGCGTTTTTGACGCTCTCTGATTGGTCCCATCAGCTCGTAGCTTCAGCTGCGTCTGGACTTAATGTAAAACAAAGTATAACAACTGCTGCTGTAAAAAAAAGGGAAAAAAGAAAAGAAACGAAGTGGAGGTTTGATTTTTATATTGTTTTTTCTCTCATGGTTTTCTGTTTTACAAACACGCTTCTTTTTTCTATTTCTTCCGTGGATGAGAATGTGCGATGGAGTAAAGGACGCTGACATTAGCCATTCGTTTGCAGTCACACAGTCACACATAAATAAGTTATATATGAACTAACTTAGGGTCACACAATGGCCGGGCTTGGCCTCAAAGATATGGTTCCCGAAATTTGCACTACGTAGTTTAAAACCCGATAATTTTTCTTAAATCTACTTAGTTCCTTGAACTTGCTTCAACGGTGCAGTTTAAAAATTAACGAAAAGAAAAACATTAAAAGGTGTTGTGACTTATATGCTTCATTATATTTATCTATCAAGTCTAACTAATTTTGCTATTGAAGGTTTTATACTGCAAATCATGAATTAAATGACACGATACGACAGAAAAATAAATACTCGTATTTGGATTAAAACTTGAATTTGGGCTAGTTGGTCCATACTGAACAAGAGGTTAAAAGCGCGAAAAAAAAAACGAGGACAGGGAAGATACACACACGACAGGAGAGGCGCTTTATTCTCAGCTGGTTTTAACAGCAGCATCGTCCCCTGTATAGTATACAAACATTATTGCCCAACCTGCATCACACCCAATCGCACACTCAAAGACAACCGTCCAAAAACGACATTTCGCTTTGAAGCAGATAGACAGACGGAGCGCTGACGCAATTGCCTTCTTTTCTTTTATGTAAAACTAACCTATAATCCCTCTTTGCGTTTTTATATTTTGCCTTTTTTTTAAAACGCCGTGGAATTCAGGTTAACTTTGCACCCACATCGCCTACAATGGTCAGCAAGATGCCCCATTCTGCCGCGGGTTCTGTCATTGAAGCAGCGCCCAGTCTGCCCAATGTGTACCTTGCCACAACTAAACAGAATCTTGTACACCACGTTGGTTACAGCATCAGTATATTGTACCGCATGTTTCTTGAAACACGGTGCTTTTTTCTGCCTTGTCAACATCGGACAGATTCTATACTCTGTTTCACCTTACGATGTACCCAGTGGCGTACCAACTTGTTTTCGAGTGGGGGGGCAAACCAGACCCCCCTCCCCCCCCCTCAGGTCGCATATTTTACTAGTGATGCGCCGAACTTTTGCCGAATCGAAAATTCGGTGCCGAATCTTTGGATTCGGCGGAACCGAACTTTTGCCAAACTTTTCTAAAGATTCGGCAAAAATACACTGTTACCAGACTTAACGTTGATATTTAGTTTTTTCTAACGAAAAAAGGTTTTTTTTCTTAACTTAAATACAACATGTCTTATTTAATTATTTTATTTATTTATTCATACTACCGGCTGCAATTTGGCAGCCAAGGCAGGATAGTGCACACAGGGTAACACACAAGAAGAAAACCATATTACACGCTAGTGAAAGAAAAAAACATCTAGGACTGCACATCTAAGAAATAACGCTGTAATGATGAAGCAAATTCCTGAACGGACGAGACATTGGTAATGCTGGCAGGGAGATTATTCCATTTGTTATTGGTTCGTACGAAAAAGTAGTTTTTTAAACATTGGGTTCTGCAGTAAGGTACCAGAATTGTGATGGAGTGTTTATGTCATGTGTGAAGGGGTGTGTTAAATTGCATAAATCTGTCGAATGAAAGGCGAGATGAGTCTTTACAATGGTAAGCAAAAGCTTTAGACGATTAAGTTTGCGCCGGGATGAAAGAAGCTCAATTTTCGACCTATTGAACTAAGTTAGTGATAGAGCTCATTCTTCTGTATTCGTTGTAAATGAAGCGCAGTGCTTGCTTCTGTACCCTTTCGAGTCGATCAATATTAAGTTTAGTCGCAGGGTCCCAAAGAACATCCACGTATTCTAAAACAGGTCGTATTACAGTCGTGTTGATTGCAAGCCTGGTTGCAGGGGTGCAGTGCTTCAGCCGCCTCTTCAATGACCATAGCTTTGCTGATGCCTTCTCAGCAGTCCAGGATATGTTGCTATTCCAGCTGAGGTTCGAAGAGAAAATGACACCTAAGTATTTAAATTCGTGCACAACTTGTAAAGGGAAGTTTTGTATACAGTAGTTAAATTCCATGGGTGACGTTTTGCGCGTTACTCTCATTTGTACACTTTTCGAGCTGTTTAGCAACATTTGCCATTCGTTACATCATTGAGAAATTGAACACAGGCACCTGTTTAAATTAAGTTGGTCATTGCTTGAAGCTATTTCAGTAAAAAGCACACAGTCATCCGCAAAAAAACGGCAGTGCATATGCTCATCAACCGTCAAACCGTTTAGAAAAACAAGAAAGAGCAGTGGACCCAGCACCGATACTTGTGGAATGCCCGAGATAACTGATATAATTGGGGAACAAGCCCCACCTACTTCAACGAACTGATGACGGTTGCTCAAGTAAGAATCCAACCATCGCAATAGCTTATCGTTTCCTAGTATCACTCTTAGCTTGATAAGTAGTTTGCTGTATGACACGCGATCAACACCTTGGCGAAATCTAGGAATGCTACATCCCTTTGCCCACCCTTGTCAACGACTTTTGCGAGTTCATTTACTATATAAAGGAGCTGAGTTACCGTAGAGTAGCCAGTCCGCAAACCATGCTGGCTCTCTGATAAAAAATTATTCGATTCAAAATGTGACATGAGATGACTAAATAAAAAATGCTCTAGAACCTTGCTACACGGGGAGAGCAAGAAAACGGGCCTATAATTCGATGAGTCATGTTTATCTCCTTTCTTATGAATGGCTGTAACTTTTGCCACTTTCCACTGTTTAGGTACCACCCCTCTCTCTAACGATCTGCTATAAATTAAAAAAAAATGTGAACACCACTCAGCGTACGTTTAAAAAAAAACGTTGGGAATTTTGTCTGGACCGCAAGACTTTTTTGTATTCGAATTCAGTAACACAGAGAAGATTATCTCCTCTGATAGTTGTATATCTGGTACGTGAGCGAGTTTAATCGATAACTCAGAAACGAAGTTGTCACTTGTGGTGTACACAGAGGCAAAGTAGTCGTTAAATATCTTCGCGATCGAACTATTATCAACAAATGCTCTCCCATGATTGATGATCTTGTTAACTGAGTGTCTTGACCCCGATAAATGCCTCGAAATCTTCTGGGGATCGTTACGAAGGAAGTTCGACATTTTAACGTTGAAGTACTCATACTTGGAATTATTAAATAAATTTCTCAAGTTATGACGTAAGGGAGTCAATTATATTTTGTTTCCTCGTTTTCTGCTTAGCATATTGGCTTTCCTTTTGATTTGTAAAATCTCCCTCGTGATCCATGGGTTATTCTTTCTAGATCGCTTCTTACGAGATGGCACAAACCTTTCCATACACGTGTGCACCGCATTTTGAAAAGTGCACCATAGTTCGTCTACATCGCATCCCGGAACTGAAGCCCTATCAGCAAATCTGTCGAACGATAGCTCGAGGTAATCTATTATACTTTCGTCTTGTGCTCTATTATAGTCCTTAAACTCCGATTTCTTATGAGGACAACCTTTGGGAACAAGTCCTGGACAATAAAAAACAACCATATGATGGTCGGATAAGCCCTCTGTGACCACACAGTGATCATGGGCAACATACGAATTCTGAGAAACAACCACAAGATCAAGAATCGAACTAGTAGAATCTGTGATGCGGGTGGGACTTGACACTATTTGTGTTTGATTATATGCGAAGGCAATATCAATTAAAGCATCGGAATGTTTACAAGAGGCCACTGTGGTCATCGAAGTCCAATCGATATTTGGGAGGTTGAAGTCTCCCCCCATAATTATATTCATGAAACTCGTAGCTTGCTCCTGTAAGAAGTTTTGAAGTTCATACATCACAGCTATGCCAGCACTTGGTGGTCTGTAAACAGCTCCAACGAGAATAAATGAGTTATAGCAAAAAACTTTCACCCATAGAACCTCAGCAATGAACTTCGTATTTAGCTGGAAAAAATCAACGCTATTTTTGACAACGATTGCGACCCCCCCCCCCTTCCCCGGGAGGAACGGTCCTTACGAACAATTTTATAAGACTGCGGAACAATCTCAATATCAGATAGACTATCCGTGAGCCAAGTCGCTGTAGCTATTATTACATCGGGGTCATAACTGAGAATTATATCTTCGAATTCAACCGTTTTGTTTACAATGCTTCTAGCGTTTTAGCGAGTTAATTTAAGCGGTTTATTAGTTACAACCCGGGGATTATTAGTTACAGTACAAGGATTATTTTTGGGAGCAGTTCACGGACAACCGGTCTAAAACTGGGGGGGGGGGGGTACTGGCCGGTAGTCAATTAGTTTCTTCTTGCCTGGTATAATTTAGTCAATAGGCACATGTAGTGCCTATTGACACAGTTATTACTAAACAAGGTGATATTCTATAAGATAATTGTATCGGTGTCGCTTTTGTGTGTTATACTGGCAATTTTAGTGTCTCCTCGCAGAAAGTGGCGTCGCACCGAGGTTGGGTAGTAGCTGGTGCAGTCACGAATAACGCTACGAGAGTTTTGATTTTGTAGGCTTCATCAGCGCACGCCGGCAAGTGTTTACATTGTTAAAATAAAGGCAATCTCTGCGTTCTTACTTTCTCTGGGAGTCACCGTTTCGTGCGTGAGAACGAATGCAACGGTTGCTGAGCCTTCACCAGAAGATATAACAATATTATTGTAAATATGTATGTTTTTTCGATTTGAGTCGCATGAAAGTGTGCGTTCCATATTCTCAACGTGCAGTTTTTAACCTTTAAAATTTCGCTCTCTGGTGTTAGGACACACACGGACGTTTGGGAAGATGGGAAGAGTTAGGAATGTCGCATGTGCAACGTCGAGCATGATAGTTCTTTTTTTAGTTTCATGTAGATACATAAAAATTGCGAAATAACGCGATCGAAAAAGTATTATTCTGATTTGGCCCAAACTACTTGTTAACCGTAAACAGGATTGTTATAATGATAATAATAATAATAACAATAATAATAATTTTATTTGCACATACTAAAAGGGTCCCATGTGGTGGTGTGCGGGGCTAGGCAGATATGGGAAAACCCTTACGCAGATCGCCTGCCAGCCCGCCACCACATGTGAAAAAACAAAACAGACATGCAAATGTACAGAATATACACACTACAGAAAGTATGTAAAAATGGGGGAAAAAAGAAGGGGGAAAATGTATTTGCTAGCTGCATCCCATACATTCTGGCCAGCTCTCGTGACTCTGCCACGTTTGACGGCAGTGGGCTGAGCACACTGAGCGTAATTGCCAGTTGTCAGTCAATGTTTCAACTACCTCGTTGCATCAATGGAAGGGTCAAATGAAAATCACGTTATCCAGAATGTACCGCATCATTTGTCACTTGAGCAGTGGACTGCGTAATTTCTGATGGATCTTCTGTTCTTGAGGCCGAAAATATTAAAGAGAGCCACACTCGAAAAAGGCTCACAAATGCACAGTTACCGTGTTGCCTACTCCGCACCTCGCCGTAACCGCTGGTTGTACTAAACTGTATGATGGTAACCGCACAACTGCGCGGCGTCCGTTTGCGATATCCATGGCTCCGTCCCGTTCATGCGCGTGCGCAGACATTTGCCGAATTTTTGTCGAATCTTTGCCGAACTTTCTTTCACAATTTCGCCAAGTGCCGACCTTTGCCGAATATCTGAAGTTCGGCAGATTCGGTCAATCACTAACTTTTACGGCGCAGGCGACAGACCCCCTAGCAACGACGCTCACGCCGGATTGGCTGCTCGGCAACGCGCGGGAGCTTAAATTTCGGATTCGGACGGCGCGTGTACCGCTCGAAGCGCGTTGACCACCCCCCCCCCCCCCCCCGGCCTGTGTTTACGCTAAAGCCCCTTCATGTTTCAAAAGTAGCGCAAGGTGCGTCGATACATGAGGCACGTGCAACGTGCGGCCCTTGTGAAGATCATGGCGGCACAGCGCAGCACTGAGCTAGATTTCCGACGCCATGTTCTTCCCAGAACTGGTGCGCGGCACGTGTCTCGAGCATTTCCACAACAATGAATGGCACCACTTTTCCCAGGATAGAGGGGTTTTAGTTCACGCCGCTTTGCGGCGTCCAGCCGGCAACCCAAGCCCCGCTGTCCCCCATGCACCTCCGTAAATAGAGTCCCATACCATTTAGTTCAGCGATGTTTCGTCCACAACATTCGCTTTTTCAGTGTTACTCGTAAGAAAGAAAAGTCGCAAATATCGCAAAATGCCTCGGCAAAACAAAATGTTCGAGGGAAAAAAAGTAAAAGAAGTAAGGCAACACCGTGGATTAAAACCCGGGTCCGCTACGTATGAGGCAGACATCTTACCACTAAGCTACGCTCGGAAACTCGCATTGTAACCGCTGCCTATGTTGACGGCGGCAGCGCCCATCTCCAAGAAACAGCCAATACGGAGTGAGTGCCGTTGCTAGGGTGTGTATCGCCTGCGCGTTAAAAATATGCCCCCGCGGGTCGGGGAGCGGTGCCCTTGGTATTCCTTGGGCGCCGCCGGCCAGTGTTTGCCCTGCCCAGTGGCGGCTGTTTCAGGGGGGGCAAAACACATGCCTTGCCCCCACTCTGAGAACTGGGGGGCAAGCGCCCCTTGCCCCCCCGGTTGGTACGCCCATGGATGTACCGCAGGAAAGGCTACAAGCGCGAGCTCCTTGCTCTGGGGCACATCTCGGCGGCACAAGCTCTCGTGACTTAAGAGCGGCTGCCAACGCTATGAGCTCGCGCTTCTAGCCCTCGCTGCGGTACATCATAAGGTGAAACGAAGTATAGCAAGTTTACACGGGGCAAAAACGACCACGTTAATATTGTTTCTGCCGGCTATTTCTTTTTAGATTATTGGATACAGTATACATACACGAAATGACTTGTACGCGTTTCCTTTCTTTCCTTGCCTCGTTGCTTCATTTACTTATTTTTAGCTTTTGAAGAAGGCTTTCATACCAGCCAGAGACTAGGTGAGGGAAGTACCCCACGTTTCCTAACCTTTTAACTTGCCGCTAAAAACTGATTGACATCTGATGGTTGGTATTGTCCGCGAACCAAGAAAAGCCTTGTTTTGTTTGAGAATGCTCATTCCAAGCTGGTAAATACGGGGCTATCTTTAACATGTCTTAATGCGGCTCTGGAAAAAAGTTGTAATAACTAAGTAAATAACTAATTAAATAAATAAATAAATGAATGAATGAATGAATGAATGAATGAATGAATGAATGAATGAATGAATGAATGAATAGATAGATAGATAAAGAGATAAATAAATAAATAAATAAATATATGAATAGATAAATAAATAAATAGATAAATAAATAAATAAATAAATAAATAAATAAATAAATAAATAAAATAAATAAATAAATATATATACATAAATATATATATGTGTAAATACAAGAAAGCCAGAAGGCTAATACGATGGAGTTTCAATGCGCCTGCTCTCATTCGCGTTATAGGACATTATAAAATGATAATAAACTTACAACATAAAGCAAACATTACGAAAACAATGCTCCCGGAAATCGTGGACAATATATTGGTTTCTCGTGAAACATTGACCTCTTGTTGTAGTCGTGTTTGAAATAGAGTTTATGAAGTACAAAGTAGGCACAGTATTGAAACAGCTTACCTTTTATGCATTTTCGGCTAGTATGCCCCCACGTCCTTTTTTCTAAAAAATAAAAATAAAAGCAATGAACTAAGAGTAAGTTTACGGCCGAACCCTTGGCCTTTTGGCATTTGCGGAAAAGTCGAGAACCACATCCGATCCGGCCTCCGAAAAGTCAAAAGAAGGCTTATGTAAGAGCGTATCGGCGCACAAAAAAGGCGCCGACTTTCTTACGTCAGTCCACAGCCCGCAATAATCAAATAAAATAAAAAAATAAAGAAAGAAAAGAAAAATAATTGATCTTCTCGACAGCAGCACGTGGTCTTCTATGGTGCTCCGAGACAGCCAGATACTCGGGCGGTTGTGCTCAGATTTAACCGAGTCCCAGGCTCGGCTTTACGAAGTAACGTGATAAAAAGAAATAAAAAGAAAGAATTACAACCGAAACAAAGTACTACGAGATTCGTCGGCAAGGCCGAAGCCGTAAAATTCGCTGTCAATAAATTTGAAGCGGCTGGAGAAACGGCGAATAAGACAAAATGAACGCAGCTTTTACGGCCTCGAAGCCCGTCGTTTTTTTTTTTCCTTCCGACGCTGAGGCAACTTCTTGGGACGGTTCTGTGACAAGCGGAGGTCTTTGGTCTCGTTTACGTAATCACTCGGTGACGCGGGATGAAGGGGGCTAAGTGATAAAGCGGCTTATCAAATAAGATCAGGGTCTCATCATGGTGTGGGCCATTTTGCCGACTAATATTATGGGTCATAGAGTTGAGTTCGGTAGCAGAGGGCTTTCGTAGCGTCGTGAACGGCGGTTGGGTTCAGGATGAAGCCAGCACCGACCGGGCTTCTATCACTAATGAGCCTGTACTGAACGACAATAGACGTCAGATTAACGGCAATCTGACAGTGACACGTAAGACTAGATTCGTGAAGAATCGATTTAAAGATGTTCAGAAATATCCGCTTGTACATTAATTTTTTTTATAAAAAATTATAATTGCCGGTCGAAATTATTAACACACGAGCTGGTGATATTCACATTGTGACCAACTTCTGTAAAGCTTGCCGAAGTTTATTACTTATTAAATTTGTACGCATCGCCGAGTACAAAGTAGGCAAATGCCGTGTAAAAAACAACAACAATTTTGTTGAATTTTATGTGTATCTAAAAATAGCACAACGACTCGCACTTGTGCAAGGCATGAAAATCGTTCATGAAAATACGCTGTTTAAATTGAAGGAAGCTCAACCAGTTCAATCGCAAAGTTCGTTGAACCTCCACAACAATACAAATAAGTTGTTTCTACCTATTTTTTTGACCCAACACTGCATAGCAGACGCATTAATGAGAAAATAATGGTTCACGTTTCGAAGTATTCTTATAAGCACAGAAAAAACAACAACCAGAAAAAACATAACAACAACAACACGAGCACTTCAAAGTTTGCCGTGACGAACGCTAATTTATGACTTGCTGCCTCTCCAAACCATTGGCAGCTTCTTCTTTTCCTCGTAAAACCGCTCGAGTTCATCGCCCGAACCTCCGAGCAACAATTACCCGGCTTGATTAATGACACCTTCTCGCGCAAAAATGACTGCTTCATCGCGCGATTTGGGCCTTTGCGCGGAAGTCCATATGGCACGACTATTATGAACGAACGAACAATACACTTCCGCCAGTCTGCGGCGACATTTGGTCTCCGGGACTGTAATGGTGAGAGTGCACCTCCAAACCGACGCGGAAAATTCTTTCTCTCTCACGGGGCCCAGGAGGGAGGTGGGGGAGGGGGAAGCGCTAGGCAATGACACTCTAGGGATGGGGATTGCTTCGCAAACACCGATGCCACCACCACCGTCGAACGCAGGTGACGCGGACGCTCAAACACAGCGGTCGTCGCGCGTTGTCTCACACAACTGAACACCGCGGAAATAGCCGAAGAAAACAGGACGATCAAATAAATCGAGCGGGTAAAGCGTTCGGGTCGACCGAAACGGAAGTTGTGATTGAGGCCCTGGGCCTTTTCGATTAGTCGCTTCTCCGCAGTTTGCCATGGCCCGACACGCGCAGTTGTTGTCGTGAGCAGCCGGTGGGGTCGTCCAAATGGAGGAGGCCCCAGAGAAAATGATGCGCGTCCTTCTACTGGGTTTCACTAAAACCGGAGGGACGAGCTGCGTTGTTTGTTCACAGAGTGCCGCGGCAAAAAAACACGGGTGCTGAACAACGATCGAAACTGGCGCCGGCGTTGCGCACCAGCGACCGAGAGGTATGCGACGGGCTGTGGCGCTTTTGCTGGTATCTCGCCATCTGTTATTACAGCTGGCAACTAACTAAGGGTTAGGTGCAACAGAAGCAAAATGGCCATTACGGGAAATGCCAGCGACGTGGCTGAAACTACCCCAATTATACTAGCAACTTTTATTTTTGTAGCTGGAAGGAGTGGTAGTTCTAGGCACAATGTTGTTAAAACAACAGCTTAACGATGGTTGGTTTTTCATCATTAGAAAAAAAAAACAAGCAGATTTGATAAATTACTTGCACAATCGAACCAAGAACACGGTACTGCAAGGTATAATGTGCAATAAAAACAACAACAACAGGGGAGGCAACCTTACTTAAAATGATACGGAGGTCCTTTCCGCAGCTCATGTACGCATAATGTTATTCTCGATTAATTTATTCAACAGGCATAAAACGTTGCGGGGTAGAGGAGCTGAGAGCCATGACATGAACAAAACCAAGCAACGAGTTATTTTTCAGCCTGGCGAATACTGGGGCAACCTTGGTCTCTTTTAATTTTAAACATAAGGCTCTGTGTCACTTAGCAGCCCAACCCTACAACGGCCATCAAAATGCGCGGAACAAATAAAAGAAGAAAGAAAAACACTGGAGTGTGGTGCAAGACGCAGCCAAATTCAGAGGGTGCAGCTACATTTGCCCATGACGAGATTAGCCGATTCTGGTGATTTGCGAAGGGTACGTGTCCTATCTACGGAAAAAGGGTCCCTTCCACCAACGTCGAGAAGACACTTTCCTTTGGACAAACTGGTGCTGGCTCCGGGTATGCTCAGGCTCGTGCTGTTTCCATTTTTACTCTGTTCTCGATTTTAAATATAGTTTTTTGTTCACTAAAACACCGGAACTATGTTGTTCATTTGACTTAGGCATGCAGCAATACGAACGGTAATGACAAGGCGGTAAAAGGGTTGAACTACTAAAGAGATACGTAAACACGGGATCTATAGAAATAATAATGGACCTTTTCCGAGAAGCGTTCTGCGCACGCGCGAGCGCCCGATGCCAAGCGGCGGAAGTCTGCACGAAAAATCGAGGAAATTCAGAAGGAGGCTGTGGATCAGCGAGTAGAAAACGTAATTGCAGCATACATATAATTGTGTTACGCAAGAAAAGAAAGCGGACGGAAAGAAGAACACGACGTTTAAGTGGACGCCACGGATGCCCCACTTGGACGGCGCGTTGGGCACGCCCCGCTGCTTAGAGAACGAAGAAACTGGCAGCGTAGCTCCCATTATCGATTGGTAGCGCAGGTAGGTCCCTTCCTCGATTTTTAGTTCGTGCAGCCGCCGCCTGGTGCCGTCGGTATGTGAAAAAGGTCCATCGCTGTTGGGATAGCTGCATGCACAGCATGGAAATAATTGTACTTCTTTTCACCTTAAGTCAACACTACGAGTTGGCGGGACCAATCAGACAGCGTTAAAAAAAGTGCACCATCATGATGTTTATGATGTTTCTGTACGTGTTATGTTCTATCATCGCTGAACCAATTATAAACAAAAAAGGCCAAGTGACTTGACAAAGCTGCTCATTGAACCCGTCGCCACGCTTCATTCGAAACGCGGGCGTTCTGGTGACTCTCGACGTAAGCGGCGGTCGTATGCGGTCGTAGCGTAGCGTAACGTAGGAAAGTGCCCCTGTGTTAACTCGACCTTTAAGCTGAAACGTTCCACGATGTCTAAGTAAGTTATACTTCGTCTCACCCTACGATGGACTAAAGGTAAAAGCTACGGACCGCCAGATCCAATCACGAGCCACTTAGAAATTGTGCGGGAATTCGCTTCGAGGCACGTATTGGTGCCCGCGTCTCGGATCACTAATGAGGGGACGCGTGGACAGTGGTTTGAATCGGAGAGCACTGAGTGGCTCAACAATTTTACATCGCAAAGAAAGCCACGACGTATAGGCTCTTTGCAGCGTCCAAGCTATAGAAATGATGCGGCGCTTTTGAGTTCGAGCATTATTCGTCGACCCCTAATCAATGTTAAGCGTCTTATAGTATAGCGTGGAACGTGATTAGACCTGGCGGCCCGTGGCTTTGGCCTTTAGTCCATCGTAGGATAAGACAAAGTATAGTGGAATGAGAAACTAAAATTTTCGTGTCATACTGATTATACAGGAATGACGGTAAAATACTATCAGAGTCGTGTTCCCAGAAGCGGGTTTCGATAGCCCCTGTTGACACGTGTGTGGGAGATTGGTGATTTGTGAACATACAAATGCCGGGTGCAGGATCGCTCAGGGTTTTTGTGGCGGAAGTAGCAGCTATTGATTGTCTGGAATAAAAATGCTCAAAAATACTTCGACGTCGAGCTTCATTGTAGATATATCAGCAACATCCGTAATATTTCATTTCGCACCAGCAACGTGTTTGGAACTTTTGTATTGTTGAAGATGATGGGTTAGATCCGAGGTCTGCTTGTTCAAGTCCGCCACCTGGCGGCACGGTTGCTGATATATTAATGCGGTACGTCGTTTCTCATATATTTCTATAATAAATTATTGCATTTTAAATTTCACTCTACAGCAGAAGAAAATTATACGTAAAAGCAATGATCTCAATAAAAAAAATACACCATCTTCCCGAGGGGAACCATGGGGTGATGCGGAGCATCGTGTTGGTTCCGAGGAAAGAGTCAGTTGCGTGCTGACGTCGAGAGATGGCGCCACCGACTGCCCTAGCGTCACCCCCTACGCGAGCCTTCGTCGCGGCTCGCGGCAGAGAAACTTAAAACGCTCGCCGCTCACCGTTTATTTTTTTTTTCACACTTGAAGGAGAGGAGACTACAGGAGGAGAGTTGCGCGTGCGCGCGCGGTATGAGTAGAAGCGAACGAACGCGCAGTGCACGCAGCTGGTAGAGAGAGAGAGCGGAGAGAGTAACGCGCAACTGTTGGAGAGAGGGAAGGAGAGTTGCGCGTGCGTAGTGCAGTGCGGACTACGACGCCGCGGGACATAGACCCGAACAAGAGATGCTCCGCATCTAAAAAAACAGGGCTTAGAGAAAGCGACAAAACGTCCTACGAGAACCACAACCAAGTAGGATATACATGATGTACTATATATACATTGCAGCATCGGATAAAGGTATAGACCCTTTCAGGCAACATTTCATGGGCGCCGCCATCTTGACGTCACGTGACCCTGCCGCCATAGCCGACCTTCAGTTTCTCGCCATGTGTGCTGCGCCGGCCGCCACCGGAGCTTGTTTTCGTGCACTTTCACGTTGCGCGTTAAAATCGTGTGTTTTATTGAGGTCTTCTCGATATGTCGGGCTTTCATTTAATCATTTTATATCTATATTTGAACATAGCTCTTGTATTTTCTTAAATATGGTATGGAATCGGACAGCGAATAGATCGACGATGCAAGATTATGGCCTAGGCTTCAGAGACCAGTAAGTTCATCACATTCTTTCGTTTTCGTCGCTAATAAAGGGCAGTCAACACCATTGTGACATATGGAAATTTCAACTGACGCAGTAAGGCTACCGCAGTCGTGCTCCTCGCGGCATGTGCGCGCTTCAGGGCCGGTTGCACCAACGTCGCTTACCTTAACCCAAAGCGGCTCTTTCCTAAGTCGACTTAGCGCCCTAAGCCGAGCTCAAATAAGCACGGGTTTAAATTCCGGTTGCACCAACGTTAACCCGGCTTTACAGACGCGCCCCTAGCTAAACTCTGGATTTGCGTAGGGAATGTAGGGACAAACAGAGCGAACTAGGGAACGCCTAGAGGGATGAATACAATTGGCGGAGATAAATCACGTGATGTAAAAAAAAACAAAAAAACTGCGGTAGTAGCCGTTGTTGGCGTCTGCTTTTCGCTGTATTTCTTCGGTGAGTAACGAATTAAAGGTCTCCAAATTCAATCATTTTTTCGCTTAACTTTCAAAAACAGGAGTCAAAGCTTTAAATAAACACGAATGCTCTTTACATCTGTGATTGTGTGTTTAATATCGGTTGATAACAGAATATTTTGACAGTGACAGTAGTTTTCGTGCTCACATTTTGAGATAACGGAGCCATCGGGGCCCCAAATCTCACCGAACGCGAGGACTCTCTACTCGCTACATCGCTGAAGACAAAACATCATCGAAAATAAGTGGGCAGGTAAGATGACTACTGAAATCAAGTCATGCCTGAGACCGACGAAGTTCAAAACAGTGACGAACTCGCCACGGCAGCTGCGAAAATGCCCGGAAATCGTCGAATAGAAGTCGTCGAGAGCTTGCATCGACCGTACTCGTTGCTATCAGCAAGGTGACAGAACTGCACTGTACCGTCGTTGAACTGATTGTGTCAAACCCTTTGGTAATGGAACTACTTATATTTTGCTTTAGTGACAAAAAAAGAAGGTATAACTATCAATACATCAAAGCGATGCTACTGGTAGATCCCTTGATGATGATACAAACTGTCAATTATTGAACACGCAAAGGCCACCCAGAACCATATTTTTTATTCCTGCTGATAGAGAACCAGAAGCTTGTTCGCGAGTGATAATAGGCAGATCTTGAGTTCATACAAATAGACGGCGGCAGACTTCGAAGTACGAAAACTCCCACTAGTACATCACATCGTGCCGACGAGAACGGTCGTCTCTTCGCATCACCTGCCCCAGCCTGCCCCAATACAGTGCTGAACGAATCTCGCATTGTAGTCATTACGATTTATCGTCGCCACGAATGAATGATATAACGCAAAACATTTCTAAAAAGCACGCGCACCAGAAAAGTTTCGGTTATAGAACGCAGTTTTCTGAAGTGAAGATTCTACTCGCGAGACAAGAAAAATTCACTGAAGGTTGTCTCGAAACTAAAGAAATTGAATTTTCGCAGTTTTATTATTTAACTGCACCGCAATCTGATGCAAACGGCAAAGTGTCGACAATCAGCTGATAGCCGAGATCATGTACGGCTACTATTCAACGCACCGATCGGATTAAAGGATACGCTTTGCAAGCAGAAATTAACAAGGTGTTAAATAGCAATACGTTACAGTTATGCGAAAATCAGTAAGTACATACGAACAAGCTCGTTGACAGAAAACCCAACGGGAAGACAGACGTGAGCCCCACAGCGCCACAGCTTCGTAAGTATAGGGTGTCACAAAATTAAATTTACAGGGTTTTTATTTCCGCACAAATAAACTAGGCGTCGCCGAAAGCTCATTTCCGCTCAAAGGTAGCGCTAGAGGTCACAGCCAGATGCCAAAGCTTAGCTCGATCCGATAACTTAATCGTTATAAGCGATTTTCTGAAAATTTCAATGGGAAAATGGAGCCCGACGGAGTTTTCGATACATGGGGCTCTATAGCACCAGAGTCTCAAAAACGGGCAAAAATGGGCTCCATTTTCCCATTGGAATTTTTAGAAAATCACTTATATCTTTTGATTAAGTTATCTGATCGGGCTGAAACTTTTGGCATCATTAGTGCACCATACCATCCTGCAACTAACGGGAAAGCAGAACAGATGGTGTGCGAAACGAAAAGCCCTCTTGAAGCTTACGGAAGAAGCAGTTCAGTGAAGAATCGCCAGGTTCTTGTTCCAGCAACACGCGACGGTCTCATCTTACACGGTAGAAACACCCGCCGAAGCAATGTTCGGCGGACGAAAAACCACACCCTCGATTTCATGATACCATGGCCATGAATGAAGATCGAGAGATTCCCAGATCGGGAGTAATGGCAGATTATTCGGTCGGACAACTCGTCTACGTGAGGAATTTCAGCGGAAGTCGGGCCTTCCATGTAAAACTTGAGTAGAAAAGGCTCTATGGTTGACAAGAAGGTGTCATCCCTCTGAATACGTTGGATATCAATGCCCTTGAGTGTAAATATAACGAAATCTCAAAACTCTCTTTGTGTATTGTGTAACTGCCCTTGTATTTGATAGAGGCTGTGGTGGTGATTTGAACCTTTCACACAAGCGCTCCTTTTTCTTATTTTTCGACTCACACTCCTTTGCGGTTTCAGTAGGCTTCAAGAATCTTTTGGAACGGGGACACTTTACGTCAACGAGGCCATTTGCTCCAAGTAGTCAATCAGGGAATGCTGCTAGAAATCCGTCCTTCATATTAACGAATAAGCCGCACTTCTGCACATTGCAGTTTTCCTGTTCCATGTACAGTTGTAAAGCAGCATCCTCATTGATTCTACCATATTCTGTTGCGGGTGAAGAAAGGTCTTTTGGGTACACGATACTTGAAACAAGTCTGGCACTGTACGTTGTGGTTCGACACCCACTAATATCGTCGTCCTTATAGAGCCTCATCATTTAATCATTACCTCGTCACTTCAAATTGCTCTTCATCAACAGTAAGTACAATAGGCACCGTCATATTACAATCCAAGAATTGAAAAATTGAGTCGTTCAATCTTTCAATATGTTTATTATTTATATAATGTTATTACGTTACATTACCTCGAGACGATCGACGTCCATCGTCGATCTTCAAATACTTATATAAGGAGGGGGGGGGGGGGATCGGTGGCCGAGTGCATGTTTAGCGCACACCAGCTCGGAGCACGTGAAGCGAAAGCTCGCGCTGCAGAACCCACCCCGCCCCTGCCCGTTTCGAACTGGAAGAGCATCATACCGGCGTGCTGTCGTGTATCACTACTGCGTGGTGCACGTTAAAGACCCCAGGTTTGCGGTTGTACCGCACTAGCTAAATTGCTCATCTACACCTGAGACACCAGACGCCCACTAAGGCAGACTAACTTCCGGCTGTATAAACATACACACAACAATTTGCAATTAGACGCACAATCACAAAGAACACAGCGTGCCGCCTCTTTTCTTTGGACCGTCTTTTTTTTAACCAGCGCAAGCTCGCGCGTTCTCTCTTTTGAGACGGTTAGAACTAGTTAGAACTATAGACCTTTCCAAAAAAAGAGCTTTAGTGTTCGTGCGTATAGCGCGTGCTTTGCTCGCTTTCTGAAATGACGAGCACGCACGTGCTAGGCTGTGAAGATCGCACGCTGGGCTGTGATTTTGTAAACAGTAAAAAGGTCTATAATCAAAGTCGCCCCTTTTTTGTTGTATTTTCTGTAGAAGTGTTTAAACACACTTCACATGCACCGAATTGGCAAAAGGGTAGTTCCACAAGTTGACTTTACTGCAAGGGTTGTTTAGCATTAAAATGCTAAGGGGAGAGGGGTTGGAACTGGTCTGAGAGAGGAAGGGGTGACGGAAAGTGGCGATGGAGAGGGAAGAAAGTTGTGTAGAAGTGCCACTATTAGGAAAAAATGTGCATCTACCCCTCCGCTATTCCAACACCACTAACAATGCATGTGTTTCTTTCTTTTTTCCAGGGTGGGTGGGGGGGTAGATTATTTTAATTTGAACACTCAAGTCATGCTGCATATTTTTCGTTATCTTAGTGTATATTATATTGTTTATCTCATCTCGTCTGTATTTTCTCTGCTGCTAAAAAACCTTAAGACAAGATCTGCAACGGGCAATCTATGTGTTTCAGCTGTCAGTTCCAGTCCTGTGCTTGAGCATTTTACATTCAAAGTTACTTGTGTCCAGTTTTATCAATGGCTGTTGCACACATTTGATTAAGTCTCCTTACAATGGTCGACATAAAAAGAATGTAGTACTATATCCAAATGAACGCTTTCACACTGTGAAAAAGGCACCTCGATGTGGATCTGCTGAGGTGAACCTTTTTCTCTCACAGCGCTGCTGCAATAAGAGATACTAACATGACTTTGAACAGAATTCCTTCACATGCCTGGCTCAAAAACTCTGCGTGCTGTGCCAGTAAGTTGAGCTGAAGTTTGTGCCCAAGTGTAATTTCTAATTTCGGGCACGATATGCTGAGGCACGTTATGGAAGGAATTCCAGGCAGCGGACTAAACACGACTTCATGGAGATTCCTGTCGACGTATAACAGAAAATCCCGACAGTCAGAACTGAAAAGAAAATAAGACAAACTAGAAGTCGCAATCAGTTGAAATGTTTTTAGGTAATTAGATACTGCCTATTAGACAAAACCACACAGCCGAGACTTCTAAGCTTATTGCTCCTGACCGCGTGTGGTGAGTTGTGGTTGAATGTGCACCAAGGTATTGCCAAGTACGTCGTTGCTCAGTCGAGAGAAACGCCAGAGATAGTCACTTCTATCAGTGTTACGGTAATCTACGATTAATCGTCGAAGCATCCAAATACCTTCTGGGAAAAGGGACAAAACTGCACACTTACTTTGGTGCGTGAAAATAACAGTTTTACTGTACAGGGAAGGTTAGCGTCTAGGTATTGGACTTGGACACTGATTGCACATGGAAGATTGTCACTTTTATTCAAATTCCAAACATGAAACATATGCCATGAAAGTAATGGGGATTGCAAGGAGAAAGACGTAATCAGGATTGATAAGGTCTATTTGGGAGCCCTACCTGATGTTTCTGAAAGCCAAAACGGATATTTCAACATTTTAATCGCTCAGTCTAAAATGAGTGATGATCAACTCAAAGGAAACGGTATGCGCCTACGTGTGCTGTACCAATTTCTGTATTTGCTTTTGCACTCGCTCAAAGCTAAAGTTACACAGCTTTTTACAAAGCTGACCTCAACAGATCCACTTTGAGGTGTGTCATAGAAGAAAACATTCATTTTGATATATTTTCTTTTTATGTCGGCCATCGTATTGAGACTCGATCAAATATGTGAACATTACGCATTGTTAACACTTGACAGAAGTAAGCTTGAGTGGAAAAGGCATGAGCAGCTGGGGGACTGGAATGCTAGCAACAGCGCCAGCTACCGTTTTCTAGATATCGTCTGGCTATTCGCGACTTCAGAAACCTATAGGGGGCGCCACCACCAGACAAACATGGCGGCTGGGAACAGGTCGTGTCGGCTCGGCCGAGCCGCCTGAACGGTTAAGTGCAGCCGGTTAGGTGCAGTGACGGTTAAGTGCAGCCGGTGCACATAAACTTGCAGAGCATAGTTTTGTTTTCCCGGTGCTTTTTGTTCTTATCATGTCCAACTTTTGTTTCGGAAATTTCGTTCAAAACCGAAACTATGGGCTCCGGAGAGGGGGTAATAGAGTCTAATCAGTTTTGATAAGCTAAGGAAAGCGGCGATGACTACAGAATTGTTCCACCAAGAGTAATTTTCAGCTAACTCTCATGCCTCGACCATGCGACTTATCTGTCCGCGATATCGAGGTTTGTGCGCATCCGCGTTTAAAGGGGACCAGCAGAAATATTCTTCCGCCTGGCGGAAAGTCCTCCTCGCCCTCTTTTTTTCCTTTTTCTTTCTTGTCTTGTAGCACGGCAAGGCGGGGGAAGGGTCCCCTTTCGCGCCGGCTTCTTCTGAGAGGATAAGCCGAGAAAATCCCCATTCTGAGCGACGGGCGATGGGTGAGGCAGCAGCGACCTCGTGACTTACAGGTATCTTCAGCTCCTATCGCGTAATCTGCCCTATTTTTTGGCGCTCGCCAAGTTTAGCCCCTTGGGTGTAGGTTCCACGAAGCTGCAAGGCTGCGCCCTCCCAGTCACCGAATTTGAGCTGTCGAAGTTGTTTGGCTGTAGCCCGTGGCAAAGTAAACGCATACTTGGGAGCTGCGGTGCATCCCCACACCCATTGAAGGAACGTGTCATAGATATTCTCGGTTGATCAAGGAGCTCAGAACACATGCGCGAGATGTGGTGACTTGAATATGTGAGGATGACTTACATGTTCACAAAACATTCCATCTTCAAAAAACCGGCTTATCACGCTCAAACCTGCCTCAAATTGGGATCGATAGAAAAGAGAACTATGTACCAGGGCCGGGGCATTTGTAGCGGATCTCTGTTTTTTAGCAACGGGCACAAATTATTGGAGAACTTTAGTAGACTATGTTTTCAGGCCATGCTATATTTAGCGGGAGCTCGCGCTGCCACTTCGATACATTCTCTGAAGCGCGCGCCTGAAGTGGTAGCGGTCCTTTGAAAGCAATGTACTAAAATGCCCTGTTGTGTGCCTAACTTGCAGTATGTATGAAATTCATATTTACACATTCTAGCAAGCACCTGAGCTGAGAGGGCATCAAGGGTGGATGTCAATATTAGAAAGTTTTAGTGGGTCGCTTGTAGCCACCTCGATAACCGTACTGTCCGTACCCCACAACGATATGTAAGCTAGACTCGCTGTGAACATCCTTTATCGAGTGCGGCTACGGAGCGGAAAACACAATAGGGAGTCTTAGAATAGCGCACGCTAAAGCTTTGCGTACGCAAAGAATAGCGTCGTCGCCACTGCGCATGCTCCGAACGCAAACCAGGTTTTGCGCTTTGCGTGCGCAATTTTAGCGTGCGCTATTTCTTGGAAACAACGTGCGTACGCAAAGAGTCTTTGCGCTTCTCCAAGGAGGATTCGTGATGAGAAGTTGGCAAAATCCAAGACGAGCAGAGTTAAAATAAATGGCGGCTTCCAGGATTATGTCGGTGGCTGCTTTGGCGGCGTCGTAAGTGCGACGTCGGCGGCATCCTCCCGACTGAGATTTTCAATACGGCACGACATTGTACTCGGTTTGGCAACGATCACCGGCAACTTGATGCTTGTGACGCGCGAACATTTCTCGGCGAAGGTACGATGTGCGAATGTTAGTACACGAGACCTCTCTTGCTGAGGCGACGCAAGCGGACACGACCGGTCAACCGCTCGCGTCGCATTCTCATGTTTAAACAAATCTAAAATAATACTCTGGACCAAAAAACTTTTTTTTTTTAAAGTTACAGCATTTTGTGTGTGAAATAAAAATTGTGACTGTATCTTGGTGGTGTCGCAAGCGCGAGATGCTTGGGCTTTTGCGTCGCGACGGAGAAACGCTATTCTAAAACTCTCTCGCGTCGCGTGCGCTAATACAAGCGCTAAATTTAGCGCAAGCGTGCGCTAAAATTGCGTACGTTACTCTAAAACTCACTAATATTAAACCCCTTATTGGCGAGTCTATCGTGTCGTGCTATGGTTCAACGTTGCTTGTACTGGTACTATAGCACGGGCCGCCACTTCGAAGTATTTGTGGTGTCTCAAAAAAAAAAACTAAAGCAAAAGCAGACAGTTTTTTTTAACGTGACACAGAATTGTAATTTAACATTGTAAAAACATTTTAGGTACCCTACGCCACGCAGGTAGCACGAACAAACTATCGCCGGACTTCCCCCCCCCCCCCTTTTTTTTTTTTCTTAGAAGGGAATGATGTGTAGAAAACAGTTAATGCGAGTATCCAACCTAAGCGGTAGATTTTAGTACGAGCCCATACATTGCTGGGGAAAATAGCAAAAAGCGCCGATGTCGTGTTCGCGCTAACAGTGTCGCGTAATGTACGCATACCGCTACACAATCAAGGCAAACGAAGTAAATCAGTAAATTTACTGGCAAAAAAAAAGTGGCGTTATTTTTTTTTTTATAGTTGAAAGTTGTTATTTTTATACAAGCAATTCGGTAAAGAGTGCTTCCATTGGGCACCAACTTACGAGGCATCAATTTGTTCTTGTACACAAAATTCTGCATGGCCCTTGCGTAAAAATGTCAATATTGTGTTCGTGCTAGCTGTGTCACGCACAGTAAGAAGACCAGTTCATTGCTCGAACATTTAAACAAGGCCTTTCTTACGCCAAATAGACATTTTGCGAGTACTCTCTGTCACTCGCAAAATAATCTACGTTGTTTATTTGGAGGAAAGGAAGTGGTGGTGAGGGAAGGAGGAATTGAATACAAAAGACGACTCAAGAAACCTCGAACTTCGTAAATATTTCGCTCAACCTATAATCTTGAGTTAATTAAATCACTTTTGCTTTCTCTGTTTCAGAAATTTTAACAGTCGCGCTAAAGGCCAAGATGAGAGAAAAGTCATATGCCCCTGTTTACTAGAGCGAGAAGCGTATGCGAGATGGAACTGAAAAAGCATACGTGTGTAACCGTAGCAATCTCCGCGAGCCTGACCTCACTTTTTCTGAAACCACGGAGATCAAGCACGTAGCTAGGATTTTGTTTCGGGGGGGCCCGCTAATGACAAAATGCTGTATGAGGGGAAGGGGGGAGAGGAAGTCCCAGCAAAATTGAAGATTTGGGGGGGGGGGCATGGGGCCCCCCTGGCTACGTGCCTGACGGAGATGACTGAGGCGACTTGTCGTTTTGACGACTTGTCGTTTTCATGTTAGAAAAATCGACTACATTTGATTTATTTGTTTGTATTTTTAACGCTTCAAAAATACTTTAAAGTGGCAGCACGTGTTATAGCACCAATTTAAGCAACGTTGAACTAGAACACGACACGCTTCGATAGCCGCGCTCAATAAAGAATGCTCACAGAAAGGGTATACATAGCTTGCATTGACGTCATATAAGCCGCCATTGCTCCGTACCATGCTCCTGTGCCCGCACCTTCTGCAGCATAGCATTTGGCAACATCGAATTTGTTCTTATCGTCAAGGATTGGCGTGAAGAACAAATACGATGGTACGAAATGTGTGCTGCAGAATGTACGGGCAAAGGAACATGGTACGGAGCAATGGCGGCTGATACGGTGCCATACGACATCACGTGCAAGGCATGTATAGCTTATATATTGTTGTAGGGTAGGGTTATCCAAGAGCTAAAAACGATCCACTGAAACTTTTTTAATATCGACACACACCATTGCTGTCTTCTCACCTCATGTGGTTGTGGGGATGTGTAAATATAAATGACATCCACATTCGTTGGCCATCATATAGTGTGAGTTAGGCACACAATATTTTGTGCCCGTTGCTAGAAAACAGAGATCCGCTACAAGATGCCCGCGCCTGGTACATAGTTCTCTTTTCCATCGATTCCAATTTGAGACAGGTTTGAGCGTGATAAGCCGGTTTTTTGAAGATGGAATGTTTTGTGAACATGTAAGTCATCCTCACATATTCAAGTCACCACATCTCGCGCATGTGTTCTGAGCTCCTTGATCAACCGAGAATATCTATGACACGTTCCTTCAATGGGTGTGGGGATGCACCGCACCTCCCAAGCATGCGTTTACTTTGCCACGGGCTACAGCCAAACAACTTCGACAGCTCAAATTCGGTGACTGGGAGGGCGCAGCCTTGCAGCTCCGTGAAACCTACACCCGATGGGCTAGGCTTGGCGAGCGCCAAAAAATAGGGCAGATTACGCGATAGGAGCTGAAGATACCTGTAAGTCACGAGGTCGCTGCTGCCTCACCCATCGCCCGTCGCTCAGAATGGGGATTTTCTCGGCTTATCCTCTCAGAAGAAGCCGGCGCGAAAGGGGACCCTTCCCCCGCCTCGCCGTGCTACAAGACAAGAAAGAAAAAGAAAAAAAGAGGGCGAGGAGGACTTTCCGCCAGGCGGAAGAATATTTCTGTTGGTCCCCCTTTAA